>CM075942.1:3586566-3604617 GCA_038030265.1 Corythucha ciliata | reverse complement strand
TCTGGTGGCGTTTCAGAGAAACATTGAGTCCGTACTCCATGTGATTTGTTGTTGTCGTTTGGCAACAAACCAAAAAAGGTTTTCCTAGACAATAATTTGAGGATCAAGTTTTCACGATACACTTCTAAATGCTTCACTTTTCACTTTTAAATGATAATTAAAAATATTAAAAATGATAATTTATCACTGTAGGTCACGGGGCGGGCCGTTGTGAAAGGCCACTTCTTGGCCCGCGGGCCCTAGGTTGGCCACCCCTGTCCTAGATCATAAGAAACATCCTATACAGGTGCCAGACACGATCAAAAATGATCCGGATTTTTCTCATACGGTGGGCTCCCAGACTATATAAAGTATTTTTCGGACGAATCCTATTACTATCCGGATGGATTGGTTGGTTCCAGTTAGTCTGGAGAACCTGAGAACTGACTGCAGTCGGGCTGAGATTGATTCCCAGCGAGTCCTACCACCTGAACGCGTCTGTGAGTCATTTTTGCTTATTTAACGCATTCTATTGCATTAAACAATCATTGGATTGTCGCAGAGTACTACCTGTTCGAGAGGCAACAGATTTGGAGTGTTCCAGATTCTGGGAAATATTAAAATATTCCACTTCGCCCAGTTCCTCCTCGCGTCCTGTCTGACTCCCTCGTAGCTGGACGTCATTTCTTTATTTATTCCTGTGATCACTGTCTGTGAATTTTCAATTTATTCAAACATGAGAAGGAGTTTATCCCTCTAAGCAATTCCAATCGTGGCAATACAGGCATGCATTAATTAATCGAAAGGGAGTTGAATTAGTGGGATTAGGATGACGGTGAAACATAAATTTAAATTTTTTATCAATTTGCCTACTCTCTTATTGCGATTCAAAACAATACCATGACCCTATTATACCCGTTACTATGAATGCTTTCTTCCTATTCATTGTGATTTTGTTGCCGCCGGAGTGACAGGATATCTTTTCGGCGTTAATTAAAGCCAGAAAAAGGAAAAATTTAGAATTTCCATTGCAGATCCAAGGCCACCATTTACCGAGAAAGTGGCTGGGTAGGGAGGGGGATGATAGATGTATAATAATGACAAAGCAAAACACTTTCACCTTTTTTCTTTCCAGTGCAACAAATAGGCTGTGTGGTCTATGCTAAGTGCTACTGCTAACGTCCTCCCGATAGGGCTATTTTTAGAACTTTAACGAACATTATAGAGATTAGTGTTATATTTTTCCTCGTCGTTATCAAGTTTTAAAGCCTCATCATGGAGATTAGGGTGATCAGTAAACATTGTATAGTAATCTTGCATTTTTTAGGTATCGTAGATCGCTACAATTGATCACTTTCAGTGTTAATGCGTTTTTTTTTTTTTTTTCATTCATTTCATCCTGACTCCTACGACATAGGTTTTCAATTGTTTCCCTCTATTAAAGCGTTGGCCTTAATTTTATGACTCGGTTCGCGTTATTAAAATTAATAATAGTAGAACGCAGGTATATTTATCACTAATCGTCGACGTTGTAACTCGATTGAACGCGAGGGCATACTACAAATCCCTTTCCCTTTTTTTCGGCAGCGGCCTTGACATCCGTGGGATCTTGAACCTCTTCAGGCTTCACCAAGCCCTCCAGAGCCTTTGAGAGAAGATTCGTGTCGGTTTAGGCAGGAAGTAACGAAGGAATATTATAAATCAAGATTATGAATTATGTATTTTTTTCTATTTATGACTCTTATGTTTTGCCAAAACCATTGAACCAAACGCGAACATATTCGATAATTTCGGCACTCTATAGCAAGTGACGCAAGACCCACTAATCTCAGAGATTTCACAAGCCCTATATTAAGCCGGTGCACAACTAGCAGTTGTGTGTGGGGGGGGGGGGGGACCGTGTCATTTACGTTCCATCCTGAGGTTAGACGCGTACGATCGTGCAGAGCGGGGTTTTGTATTTGAATTATTTTTCAAACTACGCTGTTTATAATGAACGCGTAGGTATCTCAGCGTTTCACGTAACACAAAAGTTCAATGCCTGTCATGCCCGGGCCCGAGGACAGGGGCGTAGAGTTGAGTTTTTCGGTTGGAGTGGAAAGGGCGAAATTCGCTGGGCTTCTAGATTGGCCGGTGGTGGGTAATAATAATAATAGTAATAATGTATTTAGCCTTTAACTAGTGTTACAAGAATCGGCACGTCAGAACTTGAAAATATTAATTGTCCATGAATTCCTTCAAACTATACAATACTCGATCCGTTAGAAACGACTTTACGTCTTTGATTTTTAAACGACCATCACTATCAATCAGTCCACGCGGTAATTTATTGTACAGAATCGGAGCCATATATGCTGGGTTCAGCTCGCTTTTTACAAGCCGGACGCGCTCTGGAGCCAGCTTAGATGCACCTCGTGTATTCTGCGAATGGATGGATGACAATTGCGGAAACTCATTGAATCGTCTATGGACAAGTTTCAAGCACTCGTAAACGTAGGCTCCGTAAAGAGTGAGAATATTGAAATCTCTGAAGGCACTTCGGCATGAGTCATACCTTTTGAGACCCGCCAGACATCGTACTTACTGCGCTTTTTTGCAGTCTAAAAAGCGAACCCGTTCCTGGAGCCTTCCCCCACACACCGATCGCGTACACCAAGACGGAGTGGAAGTATCCAAAATAAATTATTCTGAGAACCTCATGAGACACGAGGATCCGGAGTCTTCTTAACAGGAATACTTCTCTAGTCAATCTTGTTTCAAGTCCAGAGATGTGGTCTTTGAAAGATAATTTAGTATCGAGGTACACTCCGAGAAATTTTACCACGCTCTGACCAAGCGGTGGGAGGTGGTGGAAGCAAAACGCAACTTTTACAGATTTCTCTCGGTTTAATAGCAGCCCATTTTCGCGGAACCATTCATTAGCTGCAGTTACATCCTCGTCGCTCAGCAAAGCAGCCTATATCGACGATGTGTGAGTGGTCAGTAGAGTTGTGTCGTCCGCGTACATGAACAAATTACTGTTTCGTATCGCTATGCCCAAGTCATTAATCAGGATGAGGAAAAGGGTTGGGCCTAGAATAGAGCCCCGAGGAACTCCTCGAGTGACTGGTAACAGACTTGAATCCCTTCCGTTTACCGAGACGTGCTGGAATCGATCAGACAGGTACGATCGTATGAGAACCAGGGCCACCCCGCCGACACCAATATTTCCCAACTTTGCGAGTAATACGCCATGCTCGGCCCGGTCTCGAAAGCCAAGGACAGGTCCAAAAAGGCCCCAACAGATGTATTTTTAGCCTCAAAGGAGGCGAGAATTCGAGAAACGAGCGAGGAGATGGCGTCAACCGTGGATTTCCCTTTTTGAAAGCCGTATTGATCTGGCGAGATTATCCTTGATTCATTGAGATATTCCCAAAGTTGCTCGTTGATGAAAAATTCGACGATCTTGGATAGAACTGGGAGGATGGAAATCGGTCGATAATTACCAATTTCAGCCCTGTCACCCTTTTTAAACACGGGCACGACTCTAGCGATTTTGAGGGCATTCGGGAATCTTCCAGACGACAGGCAGTTATTGACAAGGCTAAGCACGGCGCCCTCAATAAAGGGGAACGCCCCAGCGAAAAGTCTGGTGTCCAAATCATAACAATCCTTCGCATCCGACCTTTTCATTACCTTGACACAATGACGCAATGACTCCAGTGAGACTGTCCTGAAACCAAGCATTCCAGTTACGCGACTACTGCTCCCAGCAACTCGAAGATCAAAATTGGAGTCCCCTAGATCGGAACTGGAAGCACGGACAAAGTGAACGTTCAGTTCATGTGCTTCAAAAGGAATTTTTGGACCCGGCCTATCAGAGCCACATTCTGACTTGACAAGTTTCCAGGCTGCCATGCACTTATTAGAATGCGAGTTTATATAATTCGTGTTGTAATCTTTTTTGGCCACTTGAAGAGCTCTATGGTATTGGGTCTTACATTCCTTGAAAATAATCATATTTTCAGCTGATGGCTCGGCTTTGAGAACTGCACTACGAAAGTCCAAATACCGTTTCATTTGTCTCAGCGCCGGCGAATACCAAGGCTTCTTACGGGATTTGGAGGTATCCCTTTTGGTTTTTCGTGTCTTTGCTGGTAGTGCTGAATCCAACATCTCTCCAATGTCCCCCAAAAAGGAATCGGTGAACGCGTTGACGTCGTGGGCATTCATCAGATAGCTCCAGTCAGCCCCACGAAGAAGACTGAAAAAATCACCCTTCCCCTCGCTAGAAATTGGTCGAAACCGCGAACTCTTGATTGGATCATCAGTAGTAACTGAGGTAACCAGAGAGACTACTTGTGCAAGATGATCCGGCAGCATAGGATCGCATAGCTCTGAACTATAAACGGATTGGTCCAGATTTGTTAAGACATTGTCCAGACAACGATCAGGCTGCTACCCGCGTTGAGCATTGCACACAAAACCACTTTATTTTGTTCGCTAAAAGTGAAAATGTTTCGAAATCACTATTTGAGAAGCCGACACAGTTTGCATGGAAATGTTTACCATACACACCATCGCAAGTTAATGGCACGGTAAGTTGGCTTATAGCATTTATACAGAGAGCACAAATCTTGAAACCGGGCGCGTCCGCCATCTTTTCGCCATCGTGAAGGGGAAGGGGGGAGGTAAATATATCCCGCAATTGTCGACATCTATCTATACCGTTTTGGTGATCTTTTAATTTGTCTGCTGTGTTGAGGGTACTAGAGAGGGGAACATAATCGTATTAAAAGTCACCGGACCGGACGTGCGATGGGATTTCATGGGGCTGTAACCTGTGGCCGCACGTTTGTCTATAAAATGTTCAAAAAGGACTTTTATCATCAGAAATGCAATGCTCCAATTTTAGATATTCATTCGTACTCCCAGGGACTCAGCGTGTTTGCCTCCCTAATACGCCACCAACCAAGACTTCTGTGTTGGGTTCATGTCTATCGTTCTGGCGCAGCGGGCTATAGGCTTCTTTTAAAATTTCCGCCCCGCCGGGGTAGAGCTTTCTAACTAGCTGAAATCCGTGAATTTATCACTATAAAAAAGCCAAAGCCCCACGCTTTTTTTTTTAGTACCGAACCGGCGAGCACTGGTGGATCGTGAGCTGAAAAGGAGGTGCGAGGTCACTGGTGGACTTATATCGGGGCCCGGGGCGGAAATCTTCAAGAGGCCCCAAAAAGTCTCTAACTATGCATAAAACCTCTATTGGTAACCTCTAAGGCCTTTTCCTAATTTTAGCCATGGCCTTTTCCATGTATTGTAGACAAATTACCGCTATTTCCACAGTCTATCCGCTAAACAGCGCTTTATGCCAAGTTTAAACTGCAAATTTCTCCATTTTAGCAACGAATGAGTGCTTTTTGTCAACTTTAACAGCAAATTAGCGCTTTTCGCCGCAAATTAGCAACTGATTAGCGTGTTAATCCCCCCCCCCCCAAGACATAAATATGCGCTTTTCCCCAACTTTAGCAGTAAAGTAGATTTTGTATCCTGTGAATCAGCGATGTTTCTTCAACTTTCCTCAAGTTGGCGTTTTCCACAATTTTAGCTGCAAATTAGCGATTTTTTCTAGCGGTTTACTCAGTATGAACTGAAAATTACTCAATATTAGCCGTAAAATTCTCGAAACGTTTACCACAAATTAGCATTTTTTGTTCACCGTAACCATACACTGCGGAATAGCGATTTCGTCTCAGTTTTAGCCGCCAATTTGCGAGTTTTTCACTCATAGCCATAAATTAGCACTTTTTCTCAATTTTAGCCTCAAAGTCTCCCGAGGAAGCCAGGAATTAACGTATTTCCAATTTTTGACGCAAATTTAAATTTGTCTCAATTTTAGCAGTAAATTAGCGCTTTTTCGTGATTTTAGCAGTGCAGTAGCTATTTCTAGCCCATGTATTAGCGAATTTTGTTCATTTTAGCCACGAATTGGCCCCATATTCCCATATTTTTACTGCAAATCGGCAATTCTTCCATTTTTGACAGTGAATTAGCACTTTTTGTTTCAATTTAGGCTGAAAATTAACTTTTCTCTTTATTCTAGCCAGAATAATTACTGATTTTCTCTATATTAGCCGCAAATTGGCGGGTTATTTTACATTTTGGCACCGCATTAGTAATTTTTTTCAATTTTAATTATACGTAGAATAGGGCTTCATCTCAGTTCTAGCCGTAAATCAGTGTTTTTTCTTTTAATTATAACCATGAATTGCCGTTTACCTCAATTTTAGCCAGAAAGTTGTTGTCAGAAGGCGGAATTAGAAATTCCAACACACTTTATCCGCGATTATTTTACTCAATTTTAGCCGTAAATTCGCGTTTTTTTTTCAACTTTAGCTGCTTTGAAGCGTTTCTATAATCTGTGAATTCGCGAATTACCTTAATTTTTCAGCCACGAATTCGTGATTCCCTAAAATTTTAGCCGGGAATAACACATTTTCCCAATTTGAGCTGACAACGAGTTTTCCTTCAATTTTTGCCATGGATTAGCGTTTATTGTTTAGTTTTAGCCTCGGACAGAAGCTACGCATTAGCGTTTTGTCAATTTTTCAAGGTTTAGTGACTTTGTGGGTCGCGCTCTCTTCGGTATACAAAATAACGGCCAACGAAAAATTTAGAGATCTTTTTTATAACGACAATGAAAAATTGGGAAAATATGAACTCGCGATCAAACTGACTAATGTTGTTTTTTTAAACATAATATTTGTAATTTTTAAAAATAAAAATTGAGGTTTGTTAGCTGTTGGCACGCTACAACTTTTACCAATTTTGGCCACGGGTTAGCGCTTTCAATCAATTTTAGCAGTTTTCGTTTGTTTGGCGATTTTCCTCCATTTTAGCCACGATTTGGCGTTTTCCTCATTTTCAGCTGCAGTTTAGCCATTTTTTAGCAGCCAATTAGCATTTTTTTCTCAGTTTGAGTTGAAAACTAGTGTTTTTCTTAAAGTTGGCCCCGCTAATTAATATTTTTGTCAATTCTAGCCGCGTAGTTTTTTTTAGGTTTTAGCCCGCGTGAGCAATTTTTGTCTACGGATTAGCGCAGTTTCTCAGTTTGAGCCTCGATTCTTTCAGAAGCTATACAGATTTTCTTTTTTCTCAATTTCAGCCGCGAATTATTGATTTTTCTTCATTTCAGCTGTGAAATAGAGTTTTCTGATAATTTTGCAGCGAATTAGCACATTATCTATTCTCTTTTTTTTTTATTAATAGGCGATTTTTCGTCATTTGAGTTGTGAATTTGCCATTTTGGTCCAGTTTAAACTCGAATTAGCGTTGTTTTTCGCAATAATTGCCACGAGTTTTGTTTACTTGTACAGCTTTGTGTACTTGTAGGCTAGGGCTCTGTATGATCCATTTTTGTGCCAAGTTTCCATCCGCTAGCATCATTTTTGCGGCAGTTGTGCTAACAAGGAATTCGGAACTTCCACCTCCCACCATGACTACTCTTTCCTCTCCACTTTTTTGTAAAAATGAAAACGTCAACTGAAGGCTGTTATTACACCGGGTTTTTGTGCCAAATATGGTGTCACTAAGTTAGTCACTAGTTAGTGAATGGTGGCGAAGAAGTGGAAACTAAAGAACGTTGAAATTAATAGTATTTGTATTTGTATTTTCGTTGAGTGTGAAATACAAAATGCTTTTGAAAATTTATTTCAAATACAAAGCCCAAAATACTTTCAAAAATGTATTTTAAATACAGAATTACAATTACAAAATACGTATTTTGTATTTAAAATACAAAGTATTTTAAATGCTCAAGTATCTTGCCCACCTCTGGACGTAGGGCGTAGGAAGGATATCTCTAAAAATTAGGAAATCAGTACGAAAGAGGACAGCCCAAATACGACCTTGTGTGCGCATTCTTAATGTTGTGTTGTAAAATTTCTAACTATTGATAAAAATTCGTTTTCACACGGTGTCAAATAAACTTTGACGGATGGAAATGCGAAATTCCCAAAGCTAAGAAAGGAATTTTTAAGAAAATTTCATCATACCCTGAATTGCTATGTCAACCGGATTTTTTCCCTCTCCATGCAGCCGAGGCTTCCGGCCAGCGCTGATTTTAGGAGAGCCTAGAACATTTACCCCCCTTGGAGCACACTGAGAAATAACCCAAAAGATTGTTATTTTTCGCGACCAAGGTCACTGAAATAACGTTTAAAGTTCCGATTTGCCATTAGTTGAGCTTAAAAATGTAATTCCCTCATCCGTGTCTCGTTAAAAAATGTCTGGAATCCCTTGGATTGGATGAATAATATCCGAGAAAATTTACATTCAGCACGACATTTCGTGCTTCCCTCTAACAAATATCTGTGTATAATCGTGTCGATGGTCATTAATAATCGCTTATAAATAAATAGACTTTAGTGTTTTCTGGGATTTACACATGACCTGCCTTTCAGGAAAAAATATAAAAAAATATTAAGAAAATCTTTCAGAACCCTCGCCTCCTCTAATCTAACAAATTTCGACTGTTACAAATTGTCTTCTATATTCGTTGTCTTATATTGAATTCGTCTTGAGCATTTTCCCTCGCGGCGGCGGATCCATTCGGTTGAGGAAGCCGGACGCGATAAAAACGATTTAAACGAAAGAACAATAGAGTTGTGCAATTGATTGGTTCGGGGGGTAAGAAGCTCATAGGGGCTTTCGTTTTAATTACAAATAATAATCACGGACTGACTGTCTAATTCGTTTTTAAAAGAAGAGCCCTAAGAGAATTCGCCACTTTGAAGTGTTTTGTAAAATAATGTATTTATTTTATGAGTCTGGTTTATGTGCAATTGGACTGATGGAAAGGCCTCCTTTTGATTTATTTTATTTTCAATGTCGACAGTTATAATTTACGAGGTTGTGGAGTTTGCCCGTGCGTAGTGACTAGTGCGTTGATGCCCCTAGGGCTACTATTAGTCACCTTATACGAAAATGCGAGAATTAGTCAAAGAATATCCTAATCAATGTTATTTATTTCGAAACTGAGACATTGCGTAAAATGAGAGAATTTTTGTCTCACTGAAGGTAAACTATATCAAAAAATAAACTATCGCAATTCAATCCAATAAAATAAATTTTTTAAAAGTATTTTAGGAGATAAATACACGCAAACGCGTCAAAGTTACTTACGTATATCAATCGGTTCCATTGCAATTCTTCAGTTTGGATATAAAAATAACGATTAATTCAACAGTGAAAGTATCGCACGCAATAGAAAAATCCGCGACACCCAATCCCGATAAAAATAGTACGGAGCGATTATCCGAACTTGTCCGCAGCGAAGGCAACGGCGTCTTCAGATGAAATGCCGCCTAGAGAAGAAAAGTAAGGTCGGCTAATACAGAGACTTTTCAAGACTCACGGGAGAGAGGTTTGTTGGACAGTAATCGACGTCTTTAAACATGTGGGAGAAGGGACCTGCTTCATTCCGCGTTTACTCCCCCCTCCCATTACGCATTCAGTCGTTCTGGTGTTTGAGTAAATCAAAATGCAACAACAAAAAAAAAAAGACGTGCAAAAAATTCAACAACTGTTGACATTTTCGTTGGGAGTTGGAATCATGATTGGGTCTAAGCAAATTAGGGATCCAACCCGAGTTTGAAATATCATAAACCTGAGCACCATATAATTATTATACCGTCGAGTATATGCTATGTTTGTGTATAAAGCTTTGCTGATCTCTATCATCTTTTCAGCACTCTTTCGCACCATTTTTCGAGTAATTCATTTCCCTGTGAATGAGGAAAATTTAATTGTGGTTTTATCAGAAGTTAGGGCTGGAGGGATATATGTATGTTCCTTGTAGAACTCTTCAGAATTTCAAAAAATGCGACGACTATTGCTTTGCAAAACATTTGAGACCTTCAATTTTAAGTTATTTCATAAGTTATTCTCGCCCAAAACCCAAGCATTCTCGTACACCTTTCTGCGATGAATTTTCGTTTTTCATAATTTTCTATCACGATGATCTGGAAGGGGGAAATTCGGCGAAGGTGGAATCACTCTACAACGCTAAAAAATGCGACTATCACGCACGATTGAACCCCCCCTCCTCCTGCGATCTTATCCATAGGAAAATGACGCAAGCGGGCAAAACAATTTTGTTCTGCGACGACGATTTGATTTTCCAATGGGCTTTCACTTTTTTTGTTAAATAAAAAAAAAAAGGATCTAAAATGTGGGTGAAGGTCGAGTGTAAAAGACGCTCTTTCCTGATGATTTCTTCGTTTTTTGTCTAAGGAGAAAGGATTATTAAACTATAAACGTATGATATTTTTTTTTTTAACGAAAATTTGTTCTCTAAGAAGCGAACTCGTGAAACAAGTTTTTTGGGCAGTGAGTTTTGAGAGAAAGAGCCTCCCCCCCCCCTGCCACCAGTCATCCTAAATTGGTAGTCTCTGCTTTTTAAATGCCGCAATTAATGGAATTACAAAATCGATTTTCCTCTGTCTCATAACTCCTCCCATTAATATTTGGAAGCGCCCTTAAGATATTTTGCTGAGTTGCCCATAGCGGCGGGATTTCTGTTGTTGTTTTTTTTTTTTTCTTTAGTTTTTTTTGTTTAGTTGGGATTGTGACACGCTCTCACACACGAGAAATGATTAAATCCTTGAAAAATTAATTTGTTTTCTGAAATTGAAATGACACATCTAATTTTTTTTTTGTTTTCCGCTTCACGCACTAAAGAAAAAAAAAAAAAGCAATGTCACAAGTGTATAGGTTTGAAATTCGCAGATTCATCGTTCGACTACCGCGGAGCGACAGCAGCCACACGACCCTTCTTTGAAAAATGATACCTTAAAATTAGCTCTCTCCCAGTGCAAATAACAAACAACCTCCCAATATACCAGTAAAGCTTCCTGGCCGGTCGATATATAGTGTTCCATTTAAGATGACGCTTCCTGGTGGAACTGGATACCATTTCAGGGCGACAACATGGACCAATAGCCAGCGGCGTAATAAGTGCAATCATTTGCTTACTTTTCCAACACACATCCCAGCTTTGTACTAGAGCATGTCTGCCGTTCCGATCATATGTCGAACACCTTCATACGACGACGTAAATGTCGTTGCACTTAAGTGCAACCATTATTTGCATACTTTTCTCACTTAGCGCATTAATTAGGTAATATGTCACTAATTGAGATAGCCCTTAAGTCAGACAACTAGTTCATTGAAAGACAACAACAAGAATGATTTATTTTTCATATGGAATAAATGTTTCCCGTAGAAACGGATTGTGATGTTTATGTTTCAATCCATCACATATCTCCCCCCTTATTCAAGTTACGTTCTCCTCTTCATCTGATCAGCATGGTAGCGTTTTACTTCACCACTGACGTCCACCAAACAGGAGAGAGGCCCGTTTCTCTTGATGACCCGACCTTCTAAAAATCCACGTCCCGAGTTGTTCTTGACCCATATACTTCGTCTTCCCCGCGAAATTCACGAACTTTTTTGAAATGATCCCCTTTCATCTCTTGTTTAGCCCGAAGCATTTCAATTCTAGACTGTTGACTAGGTTTTATTAAATCTGCCGGGGTCCGTAACGGCTGACCGAACATCACCTGTGCTGGAGATCTACCACTTGTTGTGTGCACGGAATTTCGATATGACATTAAAAATCGCTGAACTTTCAGTGCAAGCGGAACTTTGTCATTTTTAGCTGCTCGAAGACGATCTGCTAAGCCGTTAGTTCTAGGGTGATACGGCGTTGAACGAATGTGCGAGATGTTATTAGCTTTACAAAAATTTCCAAATTCGTGAGCTGTAAACTGGGGACCGTTGTCTGTGACAATCATTCGAGGTACACCTAAGCGACAAAAGATCTCCCGGAGTGCTAAGACCGTACATTCGACTGTCGTTTTATTCATTGGAATCACCTCTAACCACTTCGTTGTTGCATCCACTACAATCATCCACATTTTTGACTCGAATGGTCCAGCGAAATCAATATGAATTCTGGACCAGGGTTCATTCGGGATATTCCAATAATGAACAGGTGATTCCGGATCTAGTGGCCACGAGCTCTGACACGGTTTGCACTTCGCGACATATTACTCGATCCCACTGTTCATATGCGGCCACCACGCATGCATTTTCGAGATTGATTTCATAGCAGTAGATCCAGGATGACCTTAATGAAACATGTCCAAAAAATTCGCTCTGATTCCTCGAGGTACCACGACGCGACCTCGCCACATTAAGATGTCTTCCTCCATCGAAATTTCATCTCTTTTCTCGTAGTATGTGTATAACTCCTCAGGCAGTTCTTTCCTAGTGGGCCAACCACTCTGAATGTGCTTAGCAACCATCAGCAATTCGGGGTCTTTAAGAGTCTCGCGTTTAAGACTTTTTTCGGAAACATGGCAGCACACTGAACTGATAACACGAATGCCTTCCGAAAGATAAGAGACGCACGCTTCTAATTGCCCAGCGACTCAATCTGTTCAAGACTGTTTTCGGTAAAAGCACATTTTCGCCAAATATGTGTAACAAAGGTTTGTGGTCAGTGCGTAGAATAAACTTTCTACCGAAAATAAAATGGTTAAACTTCGTCACAGCAAAGACTAGAGCTAGAGCTTCCCTGTCGATAGCGGAATAGTTATTTTCGGCTTTAGTGAGAAGACGAGACGCAAAAGCGATCGGTTTCAAAGAACTATCTGGAAAGCTATGTGACAGGACCGCTCCTAATCCGACTTCACTAGCGTCCGCTGACACCACAAGGGGCAAATAATCATTGTAGTGTACCAAAGTTTCGGGTGACGCGAGAAGTTTTTTAATTTTCACAAATGCGTCTTCCTCTATTGAAGACCACTTCCAACGACGGTTTTTTTTTGACAAATCATGTAAGGGTGCACAATGAGTTTGAAGGTCTTTAACAAAACGCGAATAATAATTTACTGATCCAAGAAAAGCTCTCAATTCTTTCAAATTGGTTGGAACTTTCATTCGAGCTATGGCTGTCAAATGTTCAGTAGTGGGATGAATGCCCTTTGAGTCAATAATGTGGCCCAAATACTTGACGGACTCTTCCAACCAACGACACCGCGACAGTACGTTATGTAATTTCATAAAATGTTCCTCGTTTGTTTTCCCTGTAATTATCGTCTAAATAACATGCTACGCCCGGTAACCCAGACAAAATCTTGTCCATTAGCGCTTGAAAACAATGTGGCGCAAAATTCACCCCAAACGGCATGCGACGGTAACGAAAAATACCTTTGTGTGTGATGATATTTAGATATTTCCGGGATTCCTCCTCAATTTCCAATTGCAAATAAGCGTCTTTTAGATCTATAACCGAAAATCTGCATCCACCTCCTTACTTAGTCACTAAATCATCGAAGGTTGGCATAGGACAATGTGTCGTAACGACGTGTTGATTTATGGATACTCGAAAATCACCACATAAACGAACTTTCTCCCACCAGGCTTGACTACAACGACTACAGGCGTGACCCATTCCACCGGTTCATTCAAAATATCAACTGGCTCAATGATCCCTTGAGCTAGCAACCGATCGATTTCTGCCTCTACCTGCGGTTTCAAAGCTATGGGAATTCTCCTGACTGAAAAATACTTAGGTTCAGCATCAGGTTTCATATTAATTTTCACACGATGATCTCGCACTGTTCCGAGCTCATTTGAAAATACGGACCCGAACCGCTTAAGAATTGTTTTTAATTCATTTTGAATACTGACTGGACAGTTCATTTTTTCAGATTTTCTGGGAACTTGTGACACCGGTACATTATTTTTAAACAACACCCGACGAATTTTGGCACCTTTCGGTAACGGAATATCGAAAGCACGTGTCCAATCGAAACCAAATAACGGAGCGTCATTCGACTGTATAACCCACATCGGTAGTTCTAGACTTCTACCAAATGCCTATACTGTGACCGATGTTTTCCCAAGGGTCTCAATAGGAACGTCCGTATAAGCAACTAATTGTCCAGCTGGCACGAGTTTAGGTTCCCCAATTTTCTTCCAGATGCTTCTACTTATTACTGTATGGACAGCTCCGGAATCGTAAATCATTTCCAATTTCACACCATTTACAACTACGTCCAGCACTGCTTTACTACCACTAGACGTTACCGTACGAAGCTTCCCAACAGGTTTGTCTGAATCAGAACCCTGATAACTGCTTTCAGACTTAGAGCTGCTATGTTGACGAGCGTGCACTTCACTTTGTCGAATTTTCCTATTTTCACGTGGTAAATTCTTGTCTTTTAAAGCTGAACGAGAACGACAGACTCTAGCAAAATGATTGTTCCCTCTGCAACTGTAACACCTTGCCCCTTCAGCAGGACATTTCTGCTCATCTTTGTGCTCATTATTGCCACATGAAGTGCACAAGCGCCGAGAATATTGTTTTGGTTGTCCCTGAAAACGAGGAATTCGGGACACGACTCTATTAGCACCAAAGGCTGGGCTAGAATGAAACCGAGACAGTTCTAACAGTCGTTTCTGCTGAGTGTAAGACTGTTCTATCAATAAGGCTGATTTTTCTACCTCCCAAAAACTCGAATCGACAGTACGATGTAATCTGATTAACTCTCTTCCTGCCTGGCAGACTCATTTATGCCTAAAATGAGCTGTTCTTTTAATCTCTCTTCCAACGTCCCTTTAGAATTCGCAGCTACCGGACAAGGAACGCAGTGACAAAATAAATTGAGACACACTTTCGCCTTCCGACCGATTTCTAAGGGCGAAAGCTCTTCTTTCCGCCTACACGTTGGTATTTCGCCCATAAACAACACTCAGTGTCTTCTTAAGCTCAACATACGCTACGATCCTTACATCGGATGGACTGTAAGTGTCTACGAGTACCTTGAACGGAATCGGTCCGATGCTCGAAAGAAGTAAAATCGTACCTTTTCGTCTTCTATTGACTGCCTTGCCAATTCGATTTCAAATGTCATGATGTAGTATTGCCATTCTTCCACATCTTGGTCGAACCGATCGAACGAAATTTAACAGCCCCATCGCTCTTCAGACTATTAGGAATTTCGCCCGGCGAATTACCCATCACTGACTGTTCGTTTTCGTTTATATCTCCAAACGAAATAGACATCTGCTTTCTTCTCGTTTTTGGAGCCATCCTCGTCGTCAATTGAGATAGCCCTTAAGTGAGACAACTAGTTCATTGAAAGACAACAACAAGAATGATTTATTTTTCATATGGAATAAATGTTTCCCGTAGAAACGGATTGTGATGTTTATGTTTCAATCCATCGCACTAATAATGAGAAAAATTGTCTGCCTCCATTTGGGCGTGACGAAACCGGTGGCAGACGCCATCAAAGCATGCAACTGTAGGGGGAAATAACACAAAATTCCGGTCAGACGGGAAAAAATATTTACTCACGTGATAACATTATTAGACCAGTCAATGTAGACACAAAAATCGGGGTAAGTCACAAACATGCATGTAATTGATTTTTTTGTTGCGTGTTGTTAGGACCAATGAGAGCAGTTATTACTCAAGTTTGCAACCCTCAAAACCTTGTGCTTAACTCATGGCACTCGAAAAACTAAGAAATTTCATCACTTTTTCTGGTTTTTTAAACAAAGATACCAGAAGAAAGAGTTTTTCGAGCATGACCACAGTATACATTGTTAAAGCCAACTAAATTTGCTACAATTTAAGCCATGTCCGAGCATCCTGGGTCTGTTAGTTCGGGGAATACAGTCAATCAACAAAAATACCTAATCTCGCCAAAAAGCGAGATTTTATTGGTAGGGTAATTTTTCAAGACCCGTAGCACTCAAATACACGGTGATTGGTACTCGGGTGAACAAAATGAGAGGGGTGATTGTGTACCAAAAATGCAACAAAAAATTTCGTATGACCTAAGGTCAGATTTCCATTCCTAGTTCAGATAATCAATTTGTTGTTTTTTAGCACATCACGTGTTTTCGCAACAAAAACATATACAGGGTGATTCCAGAAAATCTGCTAAACCCAACTTCAACGTGAAACGCTCATTTTTGGAGATTTTATGGGGCTCTTCGTTATGGTACTAGTGTTCCTTCGTTCGTATACTTGTAGCTCTGTGGGGGGGGGGATCTTTCCCCCATACCCCCCCGTACCTACGCCCCTGGTTTTCACATCCCGTAGATTATTTGTACATCATTGCCGCAGGAAATACATTTCGGGCAATCGATTGTAAATGTTGTAAACGGGACAACCCACGTTTACTTTGAGAGCCTGGATCAACTATATTATCATCACGGGCGGTGGGGAGGGGAGTGTCTTTGGCCGTGGTGCTCATTCATCATCCATTATTTCGTCATGAGTCGGTTTCTATTTTGTTTATAAGGGCCAGAACTTTCACGGTTGAATATTAAACGGCGAGAATATAGGCTCACTGCCTCAATGCACACGCAACAGGGGCTTCGAACTCTGGATCTACGGATCAAATTGGTGTCCCATTGTCAATTCAAACTCGAGTTACTAATGAAATTCGGATTTACTGCAGCTGAGCCTCGCAGGTCGCCCTGTTATTGGAACGCAAAATGTAAAATACATCTTTGATACCCTTCAAAACCTATTTAATCGTCAACTCTGTTCGTAGCGGTTCAAAAACTCAAAATTACAGACAGTTCTTGTGCTATTTATGACGAAAATTAACTGCATTTTCTTGTTGTTTTTTCGCATCGTCAGTAAGTTTTGTGCTAGTAAAACTACTGTTGATTGGGGCACTTCATGGTTCCGCCCCAGCGGCCAAATAACTAAATCGATCCTCCTCTGTCGTAGATTTGGCTCTTTCCAAAATCAGTTTCACAGGTGTAGCTCGCCAATTCAAAAAAACAATTGCCACTTTCAGATTAAGTGCGTTCAAAATCCCCCCCCCCTCTCCAGCAGGGTAAAATACTGTCGCAATTTGGCCATTAAATTGCATCCATATAATTTATAGAGGCAAAATATGCCAAAAACCTTGATAACTTGGCCAGATGCATTGTGATGGAAGGCCGAGGAAGAGCCGGCGGAGTTCTGTGAGCCTCAGCCTTTCATCATGGGCATCCATCACAAAATTCACGTCTTTAGTGAGATAGTGATCCACCAGTCACACTATTACTGGGCTACAACCATCCCTCCGCCTCGACCTGTGGTACCAGGTCTGAACTATTGGATATTTCTGTGCATAAATTCCCCGATTCTATGCCGAGTTGCAGTTAGTTTTCAAGACCCAATAATTACGTGGACTCTTTTTATTCCCGTATCCTGTTCTATACTTGATTTCTGGAATCATAGCCAATCCTTTGTTGCGTGGAAACATTTTGAGTGTACCTACTGTGCGACGCTATTTAATATTCTGATGTAATAGGACGTTCAATTAAACTGGAAAATGGATATAATTTGTGTCTATAAATTAGCGTCATTCTTCCTCGTTAACATTCCTTAGACGGATGTTAACATATTCCATAATTAGTGCAGGTATATAGGAGTGCTAATTATTTGTTTCCTGATTATTAGTGATTAGTCCAATACCCAAAGCAAAAAAAGTGGGGTCTGCTGGAAAAAATTCCGATGTTATTGGAACTTTTACAGGTTGTTTGGGGATGCTGCGGGATGTCTGTCAAGTTTTCAAATGAGAACCCTGTGGTAACTGAGGAGGGGGGGGGCCGAAAAACTTTTAAAGGAATTTCATTCATAACTTCTAAACTAAGCAGTTTTCTACCAAAATGTTCATTTTCAAAGTTTTATGTTCTCTGATCTTAAGTAGTGAACCCCACGAAATATGACTTTTTAATGACTCAACCCCGCAAATTTGGATTTTGAGGGAATCAATCCTTCAAAATTGATTTTTCAGGGGCCAAATCATCAATATTTGGGCTTAAATGGGTGAAAACTGTCAATTCTAGCCATCTAACCAAGACAATTCCAGTCAAGACCATGAAGAAGAGGAATGTGACTCTGGAATCAATTGTTTCATCCTCCTGGTTGGTCTTTCTGGGTGATTAAAATCCGAGAAATTTAGTTCTTTGCGACCCAAATCCACGAAATTTGGGCTTTAAAGGCTAACCCCC
>CM075942.1:3554978-3586066 GCA_038030265.1 Corythucha ciliata | reverse complement strand
TGCCCCTTCAGCAGGACATTTCTGCTCATCTTTGTGCTCATTATTGCCACATGAAGTGCACAAGCGCCGAGAATATTGTTTTGGTTGTCCCTGAAAACGAGGAATTCGGGACACGACTCTATTAGCACCAAAGGGTGGGCTAGAATGAAACCGAGACAGTTCTAACAGTCGTTTATGCTGAGTGTGAGACTGTTCTATCAATAAGGCTGATTTTTCTACCTCCCAAAAACTCGAATCGACAGTAGGATGTAATCTGATTAACTCTCTTCCTGCCTGGCAGACTCATTTATGCCTAAAATGAGCTGTTCTTTTAATCTCTCTTCCAACGTCCCTTTAGAATTCGCAGCTACCGGACAAGGAACGCAGTGACAAAATAAATTGAGACACACTTTCGCCTTCCGACCGATTTCTAAGGGCGAAAGCTCTTCTTTCCGCCTACACGTTGGTATTTCGCCCATAAACAACACTCAGTGTCTTCTTAAGCTCAACATACGCTACGATCCTTACATCGGATGGACTGTAAGTGTCTACGAGTACCTTGAACGGAATCGGTCCGATGCTCGAAAGAAGTAAAATCGTACCTTTTCGTCTTCTATTGACTGCCTTGCCAATTCGATTTCAAATGTCATGATGTAGTATTGCCATTCTTCCACATCTTGGTCGAACCGATCGAAACGAAATTTAACAGCCCCATCGCTCTTCAGACTATTAGGAATTTCGCCCGGCGAATTACCCATCACTGACTGTTCGTTTTCGTTTATATCTCCAAACGAACTAGACATCTGCTTTCTTCTCGTTTTTGGAGCCATCCTCGTCGTCAATTGAGATAGCCCTTAAGTGAGACAACTAGTTCATTGAAAGACAACAACAAGAATGATTTATTTTTCATATGGAATAAATGTTTCCCGTAGAAACGGATTGTGATGTTTATGTTTCAATCCATCACACTAATAATGAGAAAAATTGTCTGCCTCCATTTGGGCGTGACGAAACCGGTGGCAGACGCCATCAAAGCATGCAACTGTAGGGGGAAATAACACAAAATTCCGGTCAGACGGGAAAAAATATTTACTCACGTGATAACATTATTAGACCAGTCAATGTAGACACAAAAATCGGGGTAAGTCACAAACATGCATGTACAGTCAACTCTCGTTAATTTGAACACTCGATAATTTGAATCTCTCGTTAATTTGAAATTTTTCCTCGTCCCGTTGAAAACTCTCGATAATTTGAAATACCTACTTATGTTTTGATTTTGAACATTCGATAATTTGAACTTGCTATAGCGCAGTCAAAACCATCATTCTGAAATGAGCTTGAGGAAGAACAAGTGTCTGACTATTGAAGAAAAACGCCGTGTCATCGAAGCGGTGGAGAGCGGAGCGAGGAAAAATGAAACGGCCAAAAATTTCGGCATTCGAATGTCTACTCTGTCCATGATCTTGAAAAATAAGGATCGTTTATTGGAAGGTGCCGCCGTTGGAAGGAAGAGGTTGTGTCAAGGCGAATTTCCCCGTCTTGAGGAATGTTTGGTTAAATGGATTCGGCAGTGCAGGCAACAGAAGATTCCCGTCGGTGGCCTTCTGTTAAAGGAAAAAGCTCGATCGTTTGCTCAGTCTCTCGGAATCCAAAAGTTTGCCGCTAGTGAAGGTTGGCTTTCGAATTTCAAAAGACGCCACGCCATCTCGTTTAAAAAAATCTGTGGGGAGAGCGCCAGTGCCCAAGTAGCAATGAAACGTTTAAAAAACATTTTACTAAAACTTTTATAAAAGTTTGCTCAAACGTTTGAAAAAAGTTTTTTAAAATATTTTGTTGGCCGTTTTGTCATTTGGTTATGAAACTTTTAAAAAACATTTTATAAAGCTTTTTTTTACATCAAAAGTTTAATAAATGTATAAAACACGTAAAAAAAAGGTTTCAGGCAAAATATTAATTAAATGTTTAAAATATGTTTTCGGGCCTGCGATTTATTCGCGATACGTACGGGAGGATGGACTAAACTCTACTATAGAGGTTTTTGCTCAAAACAGTCAAATTATCAGCTGACCCCTGCCTAAAATTGGCAGTGTGCAATCAGTTTGGACATATTTTATAACGAAAAACTCACTCGCATAAAAGGGGCTTACGATCCAGAAGAAATCAATGAAATCATGAGATACCTAACTGTCGGTTTCGACTGCTAAAAATCAATTTATAGTCTGGGCATTCAACGAATGCTCAAGTCAGTGATCAATTCCATGGTGAGTAAACTGTGAAATAGGACCAACTGTGCTTAAAAATAAAAGTTGAAAAAGCGTAAAAATATATTTAAAACGAAGTATGAAATATTTAAAAAAATTTAAAAAAATCAAACTATCATTATGTTTCGCCATACTCTTCCCGTTCGCCGTCTTTTTTTGGTCGCTTACTTGCTCTGAGAACAATAAAGAGATTCCACAATTTTTTTCACGGTATAACATATTATGTGAATGAAATGCGTGTGTGAATTCTAATACTTACACGTGGATTCGCTGCGAGGCTTGTGCGAGCCATTGCATTGATGCCACCTTAATTTACTGCATCTCTGCATTTGGAATTTTTTTCTTAACTGTTTCTACAACCAAAAGACAAATAAACATAGGACCTTTTTCTCTTGATCGTTTCAACTCACATACCTGTCAACACTTTGACTAAAAATAAATCCGCAGCCGATTTTTTCCATTTTTGCCCCTTCCAGCTTAATTTCTGACATATTTCATCCGAAAATAATTTTTTCCAAATGGATGTAGTGATTTTCGCTGCAGTGGACCCTTCCACAGCAAACACAAGTTGGCGAACCTGGAGATCAAAGATGACAAAATTAGCGAATGTTCTATATTTCCCAATATAGTGTGAGGCGACCCGCATAAATCAAGAAAATCTTTGAATATATTTTCGCGATTTATTGTGGTCGGACTGGGGCACGCCATTTAGGATAACCGTATATATATCCAACCCCACAGAGAATTTAGTGCTCTTTCCAATGGTTCTTTTAAATTTCAATGAGACCATAATTTCATCGGATACAGACGAAGTACTAAGGAAAACCATGGATGCATTCAAAATTAGGAAAACCCCGATTATCTCCAAAACCATAAGTAATCAGACCATGGTGCATAGGATCATTTTGGTTCCAAATGTGACCAAGAAACACTCATTTCATTTATGCCAGACTTTTCCGTTACACCCTGTAGAAGCAGTTGAAAATTCTTATCTGTGCTCGCTGGTGTGAACCGGGCTTTACGAACCCGTGAGAAAATGCCGCAAGATGCGGTTGCTAAGGCGGGATAGTGTTATTTCTTATTCAGCGTCCTTGGATACGGGTATAGAGGCATTTTTTCCCGGCTGTTCGTAATGATAGCCCCCCCCCCCCTATTCTGTAACTCCTAACCACAACGATGTATAAACCTGGATTGCTCACAGCAGACTGGAGGGGCGTGGAGGGAGCAGGTCGTCCCCTGATAAACAATCACCCTGTCCCTCTCCTTGTGTCGTTATGGCAACACAACTCTCTTCCGGTATTTACTTTACAACTCCACCCCTCTCTTCGACGTGGGAGCATATTGGATGGCTATGCTTTATCAGCAGTGATGAGCAATCGTTATATATACATATCGTTGCTCCTAATCCTAACGCGTGCGAAATAAACAAGGTGAATAATTGAAAGTAATCAGCTGAGAAAATTTGCTAATGCACGCGTTAAGAGTTAAGCAGGCTTCACATGCGATCTGAAAAAAGCTCAGCTTTCAGCTGTATCCAATGAAATATAATTAATTCAAACGCGGGCGGCTCTTTGATTGGCTACAGCTCAAAGCTTAAGCTGTCACAGCCCGCATGTGAAGGCGGCTTTACAGAATTGGGGGCTGGTCTTGTTCTACATGACCTAAATAAGTCATCGGCAAAATGTATCGCGATTATTTGACACGATTAGCGGACGAGACCAAATTAATGCACTATACTATCAAAACCTCTATGCCCCCCCCCCCACAATGGGATACCGCAGCTCCAGAGGAAAAAGCCCATCGTGAACATAAAAACTAAAAATCCCTATCATAATATTCATCACTTTCAAGTGAAAATAATATTGGCCCATATACCATTTTTTAAAAAGTGCGAACCACTACTATGAACTCGAAATACATATCCATTTGTTTTATACATTTAATACATTTATTCATAAAAGTTTTTTGATTAAAAACGTGATCTCCAGTGCTAGTGTAGCACTTTTCAAACTATGGAACGGACCTAATATTCGTTTTTTAGTAAAGTGTTCCACAATGATAAATCTAATTTGTCAGCATAACGTCAAGTAAAAAGTATAAAATAATGAATAGTAGAGTACTCACCAGCAGTTCTCGAAAAACAAGTATGTACACGCAAATAATCTCACATTCACTTTATATTCGCGCAATCAACGGACGAACGAACTGAATTATTACTAAACTGGCTCTGTCGCGGTGTCGCCCCTAGCCCAGCTTCCCACCACGTGCCCATGTGCCATGTGGACGGAAAAAAAGGAAGAAAGAAGTTCTCAAAGCGTGTGAGAAGACCGCGGGTGGGGGAAGAAAAACTGAAAAAGTTAGTGATGACTCGTACAAAAAGCAGGGGGTGCAGGTCCGTCTCATCATAAGGGTCCTCGTGCCTTCCTGAACCCCACTCAGCTTATGGGGGCATGCAAGTACTACCCCTCGCCCAGTATCCCCTCACCGTTTTACGCGCTAAGTACTTGGAATATTTCATTTATGATCTCATATGAATCCTTATAGTCTTGACATCTTGAGACTTGCCCAGCAGAGCCCGAATTTAAATTTTGATTTTCCTCGAATTTTAAATCAAATTCATAAACTCATGAAAACTGATTACCCTACCAACTAATTGCCCTATACCTTTAATGTGGGCAGCCGCTAATTGTGGCAGAAAAACAACCTGGGCCCGATTAGGCGGAGATAAGCGTAATATTCTCGGTATGTACGATTGTAATCTCATATGAATTTTACGCGAAAACATATTTAAAAAATCAGGTTCAATTAAACTTTGTTCAAACATTTTGTATCCAAATATTTGTTTAAAAAACATTTGAAAACAATTAATATATATTTGGTGAAAAAACTATTGTAGTCACGTATTTATTAAAAGTTTAAAAAATATTTTGTCCTCAAATATTTGGAGATCAAAACTTTGAAATTAAAAAAAATGTTTAATAAATATTTGTTAAAGGATCTTTGCTACTTGGGTGATGACGATTCACTTTGCTCTCAGTGGATTGATGATCTTCGGCAACTTATGATTGGCTATGAGCCGAAAAACATATTCAATGTGGATGAAACTGGGCTTTTTTATAAATGCCTTCCCGATCGTACTCTTACTTTCAAGGATGAAAAGTGTCACGGTGGGAAACACAGCAAGGAGAGAGTGACCGTTCTTTTAGCTTGCAACATGGACGGGTCAACGAAATGTAAACCGCTCGTCGTAGGCAAAGCAGCGAAGCCTCGTTGTTTCAAAGGAATCAAATCGATCCCTGTAGCGTATCGGTCAAACAAAAAGTCGTGGATGACAACTGATTTATTCAACGAATGGCTGGCCTCGCTTAACGACGATATGAGAAGGGAAAATCGAAAAATCATTCTTTTCATGGACAACTGCACCGTCCATAATAATGCTCCTTCTTCGCTAACAAACTTAAAATTGATTTTCTTCCCTCCAAATACGACGTCAAAATTACAACCTCTGGACCAAGGGATTATTCATAATTTTAAAACCTTATATCGTCGAGAAATTGTTTCGTTCGTGCTACAAGCAAATGAAAAAAGTGAGCCGGCGAACATATCTGTTTTAACTGCCATTCTTAAAATTTACAAGTCCTGGAGAAACGTCACCGCCACCACAATAGGAAACTGTTTTAGGAAGTGTGGTTTTGGGAGAGAATTGGAGAACGTGGAACCGTCATCAGACCCAGAACTACCTGAGTGGTCACTTCTGTCGAGCGACACAACGTTTGAAGATTTCCTTCACGTTGACGATAACATCGGTGTGCATGAGAGCCTGAGCGATGTTGATATATTGCAAGCTCGTGATGACCGAAATGAAGAACCGCCGTCAAAGAAAATCAAGGGCAATGATGAAGAACGGCCTCTCATTCCGGTCACGCTGAGAGAGGCAAGATCATCATTGAATACCTTACGTTCGTTCGCCCTCAGAACAGTTTTAAATGATGACGTCTTTGGTGCACTAGTGACAATAGAAAATGCACTTGACAAATTGAAAAAGAGGGAAACTCAAAAGAAAATTATCGACTTTTTCCCAAAAATTTAAATACAGATATTGATTTTTATTGGTTCCTTCAAGGCGCTTATATGTTTTACTCTATTGCTGAATTTGCCCATCGCCCGAAATATTTGCTCAAACCCCGAGAACAAATCTCGGTACCTTGAGGGATTTTATTAATTTTTTATTTTCTCAATACGAGCTGATTGGAAGTGCTAAGCGTATCGTTATTTCAGGAATAGTCTAAAACGCCTGGAGAAGAAAGTGTTCGGGGTTTGGACTATATCGGGAGCAAAATAGAGGTAGTGAATTACCTGAACATGCTTTGATAAAACAGGAATAATTATAATACGCGTTAAGTACCTGTTCACATGTGTTTTTTGGGCTCTCATTAATTTGAACTCTCGATAATTTGAACTATTTACTCGTTCCCTTGAATTTCAAATTATCGAGAGTTGACTGTAATTGATTTTTTTGTTGCGTGTTGTTAGGACCAATGAGAGCAGTTATTACTCAAGTTTGCAACCCTCAAAACCTTGTGTTTAACTCATGGCACTCGAAAAACTAAGAAATTTCATCACTTTTTCTGGTTTTTTAAACAAAGATACCAGAAGAAAGAGTTTTTCGAGCATGACCACAGTATACATTGTTAAAGCCAACTAAATTTGCTACAATTTAAGCCATGTCCGAGCATCCTGGGTCTGTTAGTTCGGGGAATACAGTCAATCAACAAAAATACCTAATCTCGCCAAAAAGCGAGATTTTATTGGTAGGGTAATTTTTCAAGACCCGTAGCACTCAAATACACGGTGATTGGTACTCGGGTGAACAAAATGAGAGGGGTGATTGTGTACCAAAAATGCAACAAAAAATTTCGTATGACCTAAGGTCAGATTTCCATTCCTAGTTCAGATAATCAATTTGTTGTTTTTTAGCACATCACGTGTTTTCGCAACAAAAACATATATGTAACATGGGAAGTAAGCGTCCTAGGTTAAATCCAACGACACCACTGAAAAGAGCACTCTTTTTTTTTGTGTGAGTAAAGACATTTTGTCTGATGATAGCGAAAGATTCTTTGAGTAAACTGGGAAAATATCAGGATGTTTTTTAAAAATGTCAGCTTTTGACAACTGTTCAAAGCTAGACTACATTAGCCATGGTGCTCCCAGCACATAACTATACTACATAACATTATAACATTATACTATAGCCATTCATGAATTTGCAATTTTTCTGAATTTTACCCCAAAAAATGCCTTCAGAAGGTGCGAATTTAAATTATAAATGTAAATTTTTTTTCTAACCAAAAAATGTTCATCTTCCACCCATTTCTGTCAAAAAATCATCATTTTTAAATTATAAATTTCACGACACAGAATCCGAGAATTAGTGACGTTTTACAATTTTAGCCGCGAATTTTCGCTTTTTCTAAATTTTAGCAGCGTGGTAGCGTTCCCAACCCGTGCATTACCTACCGGGTTTTGTCAATTTTTGCCAAGAATTTGCGTTTGGCTCAATTTAAGCTGCAAATTGGCAATTTTTTCCATTTTCAACTGAGAATTAGCACTTTTTCCCAATTTGAACTGAAAATTAACGTTTTTCTTAATTTTAGCTGCGCTAATTGGTGATTTTTTCAATTTTAGCCGCGAATTAGTGATTTTTGTGCAATTTTAACCTGAAAGCGTCTTTTATTTGTCAATATTGTAGCGTGTTTACCCAAGTACAACACTTTTGCGTTGGTTTCCACAATTTATTGTAGATTGGCCTCCATGTACTGCGAATCAGCGATTTTTTTCTTAATTTCAGTCTGGAAGTTACTTTGCAAGACCACGAATCAGCGCTTTTTAGCAGCTATAGCCACGAATATTACCAATTTTTGTCTGATAGAGGGTCCGTGGCTATTAACGAATCATTAAAGTGAAATTAGTATTTTTATTTTATTCCCTTTTGCAAATCAAAGGAATGGTTGAAATAAAAAACAAACATATTTAACAGATTGGACAATTAATTAAAAGAGGGGTATTTTAAATAATGAAGTCATGACAGTGGCGAACTCCCCCCCCCCCCGTACTTCGGTACACTACTGCGATGGGTCTCAAGTCCAAGGAAAAAGCTGGACGTACTCGGACCTTTTTGGGCTGCTTCAAGTCCAGAAAATCTGCTAAACCTAACTTCAACGTGAAACGCTCATTTTTGGAGATTTTATGGGGCTCTTCGTTATGGTACTAGTGTTCCTTCGTTCGTATACTTGTAGCTCTGTGGGGGGGGGGGGATCTTTCCCCCATATCCCCCCCGTACCTACGCCCCTGGTTTTCACATCCCGTAGATTATTTGTACATCATTGCCGCAGGAAATACATTTCGGGCAATCGATTGTAAATGTTGTAAACGGGACAACCCACGTTTACTTTGAGAGCCTGGATCAACTATATTATCATCACGGGCGGTGGGGAGGGGAGTGTCTTTGGCCGTGGTGCTCATTCATCATCCATTATTTCGTCATGAGTCGGTTTCTATTTTGTTTATAAGGGCCAGAACTTTCACGGTTGAATATTAAACGGCGAGAATATAGGCTCACTGCCTCAATGCACACGCAACAGGGGCTTCGAACTCTGGATCTACGGATCAAATTGGTGTCCCATTGTCAATTCAAACTCGAGTTACTAATGAAATTCGGATTTACTGCAGCTGAGCCTCGCAGGTCGCCCTGTTATTGGAACGCAAAATGTAAAATACATCTTTGATACCCTTCAAAACCTATTTAATCGTCAACTCTGTTCGTAGCGGTTCAAAACTCAAAATTACAGACAGTTCTTGTGCTATTTATGACGAAAATTAACTGCATTTTCTTTTTGTTTATTTCGCATCGTCAGTAAGTTTTTGTGCTATAAAACTACTGTTGATTGGGGCACTTCATGGTTCCGCCCCAGCGGCCAAATAACTAAATCGATCCTCCTCTGTCGTAGATTTGGCTCTTTCCAAAATCAGTTTCACAGGTGTAGCTCGCCAATTCAAAAAAACAATTGCCACTTTCAGATTAAGTGCGTTCAAAAATCCCCCCCCCCTCTCCAGCAGGGTAAAATACTGTCGCAATTTGGCCATTAAATTGCATCCATATAATTTATAGAGGCAAAATATGCCAAAAACCTTGATAACTTGGCCAGATGCATTGTGATGGAAGGCCGAGGAAGAGCCGGCGGAGTTCTGTGAGCCTCAGCCTTTCATCATGGGCATCCATCACAAAATTCACGTCTTTAGTGAGATAGTGATCCACCAGTCACACTATTACTGGGCTACAACCATCCCTCCGCCTCGACCTGTGGTACCAGGTCTGAACTATTGGATATTTCTGTGCATAAATTCCCCGATTCTATGCCGAGTTGCAGTTAGTTTTCAAGACCCAATAATTACGTGGACTCTTTTTATTCCCGTATCCTGTTCTATACTTGATTTCTGGAATCATAGCCAATCCTTTGTTGCGTGGAAACATTTTGAGTGTACCTACTGTGCGACGCTATTTAATATTCTGATGTAATAGGACGTTCAATTAAACTGGAAAATGGATATAATTTGTGTCTATAAATTAGCGTCATTCTTCCTCGTTAACATTCCTTAGACGGATGTTAACATATTCCATAATTAGTGCAGGTATATAGGAGTGCTAATTATTTGTTTCCTGATTATTAGTGATTAGTCCAATACCCAAAGCAAAAAAAGTGGGGTCTGCTGGAAAAAATTCCGATGTTATTGGAACTTTTACAGGTTGTTTGGGGATGCTGCGGGATGTCTGTCAAGTTTTCAAATGAGAACCCTGTGCTAACTGGGGGGGGGGGGCCGAAAAACTTTTAAAGGAATTTCATTCATAACTTCTAAACTAAGCAGTTTTCTACCAAAATGTTCATTTTCAAAGTTTTATGTTCTCTGATCTTAAGTAGTGAACCCCACGAAATATGACTTTTTAATGACTCAACCCCGCAAATTTGGATTTTGAGGGAATCAATCCTTCAAAATTGATTTTTCAGGGGCCAAATCATCAATATTTGGGCTTAAATGGGTGAAAACTGTCAATTCTAGCCATCTAACCAAGACAATTCCAGTCAAGACCATGAAGAAGAGGAATGTGACTCTGGAATCAATTGTTTCATCCTCCTGGTTGGTCTTTCTGGGTGATTAAAATCCGAGAAATTTAGTTCTTTGCGACCCAAATCCACGAAATTTGGGCTTTCAAAGGCTAACCCCCTCGAAAATTATATTTTAATGTGCTCAATGGGCATTTTGGCCCAGAGGGGAAAATACATTTCACAGCCACTGGGCGGACCTACACCTATCGGGCCCAGGGCGGATAACTTTATGAGACCCCTTAGTATCTGCTCTTGCGCTTTTTCTCACTTTTAGCCACAAATAAGTTGCATTCAGAAGCCGAGAATTGACGCACTTTCGATTTGAACATTTATTGGGATTTTTGTCCAATTTATCCGTGAATTAGCGAATTTTCTCAATTTTTAGCAGGGAATTAGCACTTTTCTGAATTTGAACGTAAAATTATCATTTTTAGCCTCGCTTTATCATTGTCGATTAAGACATTCAAAGAACTGATTTAGAAAAAATCACTTTCGAACCATGACGAAATATTTTGGTCATGAAAGAGATGAAGTTTTTAGTCAGCTCTTTAATCAACGATTGATAAAGCGGGCCTTATTTCATGAATTAGCATTTGTTATCATTTTTTTGCTACAAATTGGCGTTTCGCTCAATTTTTAGCTGCGAATTAGCCCGGTTTTTCCCCATTTGAGCTGAAATTTAGAGTTTTCCTTATTTTTAGCTGCGCTAATTAGTGATTTTGTCAATATTAGCCGTGAGTACGGCGCATGTTTTACATGTTAGCCCCAAATTGGCCATTTCATTTCAATTTAGTTATGGATTATGGAAAAAGGTTTTCTTAGTTTGGCCTCGTTATATTCTTTAGAAGATACGGATTGGCGTTTTCTCAATTTTCGCGGCGAATAAGTGATTTTTTTATTATTCTTTTCTTTTTATATGTCCAGCAATTAATTAATTAATTGAATATTAGACGACCCTTGTCTTAGGACTTTTTCAATGGATTACTCCCCCCTCACCGCACCACCCTAGTCACGCCTGTGAATTCGAGGGAGTGGGGAGGCTGAAAATAAAGAATTAAACTTTATTGAAGCTAAATACTTACTATTTTTACTTGTTTTGAGTTCCGAGAAAAAATTGCTCCCAAGGTGGTGGGATTCGAACCCACGACCTCCTAGTTTCGCGCCAGGCGCTCTACCGCTGAGCTAGCCTGAGAGGCTCACGCTAAGAACGAAACTCCCTCTCGGAACTCAAACGCACCCACGCACGTTTAACATTATTATTCTTTTCTTTTTTTATGTCCAGTAATTAATTAATTAATTAAATTTTAGATGGCCCAAAATTATGGTCTGAAAGTTGCATCGACAAACCAGGAATGAGCGCTTTTTTGCAGTTTTTGCCACAAATATTAGCACTTTTTCCCAATTTTTTGCCGCCTCTCGCCACAACATCGGCACATTAGAGCACCTTCTCAATTTTTATCTGCTTAACCCTAAAGCGGGTGCGTTGGTGAACTTTGTCCCTGACATGTCCTCTTGGTTTGATAT
Source organism: Corythucha ciliata (assembly GCA_038030265.1). NCBI lineage: Eukaryota > Metazoa > Arthropoda > Insecta > Hemiptera > Tingidae > Corythucha > Corythucha ciliata. Next base: position 3,574,134 of record CM075942.1, on the reverse strand, counting down.
GCGGCGTTATCCCGACTAAAATCGGGTTTATAATCAGCACCAGCAGTTCACCATTTGAACTGCTTCGAAAAATACCGTCGTAATAAAGAGTGCTCGAAGGGAAATGATCAGTCAACATGATTTATCGATAATATTTCAAAATGAGTGAATAATTTATTAAGGAAATGCTTAACTTGTTCGTCGGCAGTTCAAATTAGCCACCCTGTGACCCTGGTGCAATCGCGCCAGCTTTGGTGGCTCAATTTGCCTAGTAGTCTCCCCCCTGCACATATACAACTTTTATTTCCTTATTTCATGCCCAAAAACTTTCACTTTTGACAAATTGGAACCATGAGTCATAAATTACCGGCGAAAATGTGGAAAATGTGGAAGTACAGCACGTGCCCGGTAGTGCTACTCAAATGAACGCGCCCGCTTTTGGGTTAAGGACCTAAAGAAACTTGGGGATCAGCGTATTTTTTATGTTTTAGCCGCGAATTTGCTTCCAGAAGGCACAATTTTAGCCATCAGAATTGCGCTTTCGTGAGCTGGATCGTCACCAGTAACTCTACTGTCCAAGTTGGATGGGGTGAAAACCGTCGAAAGGAACCAAATTCAGTGACCAATCTTATACCAAAACTCTTTTTCACGTACCTAAATCTATGAATATGAACCTAAAAATAATCATTTTTAAGGTGGTCCAGGATGGTCCGCCCCCCTCGCCATTCGTACGCTACTGTTCACGGCATACTCTTGCTCTTTCACACTAAGTTTCTGCTCTGAATAGTATGAGCACGCCAATTTATGGCCGACGTAGACGATTTAGCTTATAACACGTCATTTATCGTGTAAACTGTGTCTTTAGGACTCAAATTACCCAGGAAAATTAACCCAGAAACAAGAGAATTTCATGAAGAGCCGGTAAATTTCGCAAAGGATTTGAAATTTTAGCCTCAAGAATTGTATTTTTGTACATGTAGGCATGATTGATTCACAAAATTGTATTTTCTGGGGGCGGGGGGGGGGGTTAAATCTTAACTGCTCTGATTCTTGCTCCCCCAATGCCGGCTGACTTCCGCCGCCACTGCCACTGGTCATGAAGCTGATTGAAATCATTTCCGAAGCTTTTAAACAGAATAATTACGTTCAGGGGCAGTTCCTCGACGTTGGAAAAGCATTTGATTGCGTCCCTCACGATCTTTTGATCCGTAAGCTGGGTAAGTACCGAATTTCCCATATAGCTTTGTCTAAGATAAAATCATACCTTGCTGATCGTTGCCAACAAATTAAGGGGAAAAATAGCAAGTCCTTGCACTTCGCGGATGACGTGACTCTTCTTGAGTCATCGGATCGTTTAATTGATGTGATGGAGAAGGGCGTTGGTCTAATGAGATCTGCTTCTGAGTGTACTTGTACTTTCGTTTCACTGAGCTGTCGGATGAGCACGAGCTTTTCTTGGAAGCCACTTCCAAGTCTTGACCTCTCTCTAACAACTTCTTCATGGAAATATTAATAAATTCAAAACGACTCACCAGTGCGTCGCTCTCGTTGAGTTCGGAGTCAAGTTCAGACTCGGGCTTGTCGCTCTCAAGCAATTCATTGAATATTTCGTGATCCATTTTCCTGATGTTCTCAAAACTGTCCATGAGAACTATTCTAAGAGACTCCACTTCTGTGAGTGATACGTTCTCCGTCGACGTCTTCGTTTCAACCTCGTCGCAGAGCTTTTTGAAGGCCCGACGCCTCACTCTTCTAGCTTTTTTCAATTTATCTAGTTGATCCATCGTCCTGTCACGGTCGCCATATGTTGTCAAAAGCTTGGATCTACTGGAGATCGAGGTCGAGTTTACTCAAAAGACATCACTTCAAACTAAAAACTGTTCTATCTGTAATAATCAAAAAACTACACTATCAACTTCAAGGTATCACCCACGCTTCCTTTTGTTCTTTTAAATGGGCGTGGCCACAAAAAATACGTTGAGGGGGCGCTTTTCTGTCCAACAACGTGAGTGGGCATTTCGTCTCAGTTAAGGTGAACTGCACAGTTAAACTGTACAGTTCTCAGTTCAATTGCCAATACCACGTGTCTGTTTTTGACCTAAAGGTAGAAAAAGAAGTGGAGGGAGCGAAATGCATTATTCTTGAAGACGGACGGATAAGCTCAAGACGCTTAACGTTGAAATCGCACGATTCCCGCTCACATACGATGGGATGGGGCCCATTGGTTCTTCACAGAGTTCTTTAAGCAAGCCGATAACCGAAGATTGATTCCGCCCTTGCACCACTGTTGTCGTTTTTTAGTATTCAAAGATTTTTTATAATTCAAACATGTCCATTAGATTAGAACTATTAGGGTCATCTGAGGTCTAATGGACATCCTTGAATACTATTATTATTATTATTATTCAGTGGGCCCGCACCCGGCCTAGCCGAGCCCGAAGCGCTCAAGCCGTTACTGGCTCATACGCCATGCCCTTAGGGTCGGACTCGGAAAAGCCTAATGCGGGTCCGCAAACCTATCTACGGCATTCACAAACTGAAGGACTCGGACCCCCTCGGCCCTCGAGAATGTGATGCCTAGCAACCTATCTGTCCCGAAAATGCGGAAACGAGTAGCCGCATACCTCTCACACTCCCCTACAAAGTGCATCCGATTCCTCTTCCAACTCGCAGACCCGACACTTTGGGTCTGCCACCATTCCCATTGTGTGGAGGTGCTTACATAGCGCACAGTGGCCTGTAAACATCCCCACAACTCTCCGCATGATGCCTCTACTTAGTGATAACAGCCACATCGTCGCCTCCCTCCCCCATTCCCGAATGCAAGCCCTCGCTTGCCGACAGGCTGATAGGCTATTCCAACTCCTGGCGGCCTCCCTATCCGCCCAATCCTTTATCTGGGCTCTCCCCACTGTCTTGGAGACCGCAATAGTCGGCTCAGGTCCCCATACTTCCTTATTTGCCCCCTGTTTCGCCATTTCATCAGCTTTCTCATTCCCCTCGTATCCCCTGTGTCCAGGGATCCACGCGAGGGTCACTTCATTACCCATTCCCTGTAGCCTTGTGATGGCCCGCCGACAGTCCGCCACCAAGGCCGACTCCACCACCGGCCTGGTCACCGCCCCCAGGGCGCAGCAACCATCACCACTTCCCTGAACCTCACATGCTTCCTAATTAGCTCCAGGACACAGTCATTTATCGCCACGACCTCTGCTAGAAAAACCGTGGTCAACTTTCCTAGGGGCCTACAGTTCCCACCTTCAAACTCCGGTATCCAGAACCCAGATCCTGTCATCCCCGTTTCCAACTTAGACCCATCCGTGAAGCAATTCATGGTTCCCTCTTGCACCCTGAATTCCTCTCTCGTACTAACTCGAATCGCTTCACGGTTTTGTCACTCCTCATCTGGGTGACAGGCGCCAACTGCTGGAGCTCCGTCGCTACTTCCCTGTGTCCCAAATCTCTTCGTAAAGAGTTTAAGCTTGGCTTTTTCCGGGTTTACCGCAAGTCCTCTGCCTGCACACCAGTTATTCATTACGTGAACCGAGGTGCTCGAGTCCTTCCCCCTCACCAATATCACGCCATCATCCGCAAAGAACTGACAATAAATACCCTCTCTCTCCAAAACTCGTATGAGCCCCTCTATGACCAAACACCAGTGCAGGGGGGAAACGCAGGAGCCTTGAGGGGTTCCCCTCTCAGCCTTCACCTCCGCTTCCACACCCCCCAGCTCCGCCACCACCCATCTGTTCTGCAGCATTACCTCCACGAACTCTATCAACACATTGTTCACCCCGAACTCTCTCAACGCCTCTATCATACACTCCCTGGAGACATTATTGAATACCCCCTCTATATCTACGAATAACCCCAAGCAGTACTCCTTACAGGCCAAGCTATCCTCCACCCTCGAAAGTAGCGCATGCAGCGCCGTATCCGTCGACCTCCCCGCATTATATGCATGTTGATGCTCATGCAACCCTCTCCTAGCAAGCACTTCCTGCCGGATATACAAATCTATGACTCGCTCCATTACTCTTAAGCCTACACAATTAATACTTATAGGCCTAAAATCCGCCCCGCGGTTACATGCTCTTCCACCACCTTTAGGGACTTTTAGTATGTTTACCTCCCAACTACCCCAAACAAAGCGGAAAATAAAAAATCACTAAACCGACCACGTCGTCTACACTCGTTTTTCTTCATTCATTGACTGGACTAATTTTTAAAGGAGTTTATTTTACAATAAAACAAGTTTCATGGCATAAATTTCGTTTAAACCTACGATACAAAATCTGATCAAACTTATAATTATGTACATAATGAAGTTTGAGTGAGTGATCGTATGAAAAGCGATGTTCTGTAATGGAATTTTTAGTACAGAGAATCATGAAATATAGCACGTCACTATTGCTGTTCGCAGACCAACTATTAGGAGAATTTGTTTTTAGAGACAAGAGTGTAATGCATAGATAAAGGAAGTATACTATAGACGGGAAACTGGCGGTGGTGGGGGTAAGACAGGCTTTTGCGCTCCCTGGCGTAAAGCCGCCCAACTATTTTCACCGAAATCGCCGGTAGATAGCGGTAGTTTTTCTCTTTCACGTACTTTATTAATAGGTCTGTTCCAGTGAGGTGTTGGGAAAATATTCGGAGTAGATTTGCTATAAGTATTGAGTAGATTGGCCCCATGGCAAATTTGCTCCAAACATGGAACAGACTAATATTCCTATTGGTTCAAAAAGAAAAAACTGATCCAATATTTATGGTTGTTATTTTATTGACAAAATTTCACAAATAGGAGTATTCATGAACAATGGTTGCATTGCAAAACTCGGGGCTCGTGTTTAAACGCTGAAGTGTAGAATTAAGTGCTTACTGAAGTTTTGCAACGGTGATTTGTGAGTTTTCAACTCCCCGTTATCATAGTCGGAAGGTTAGTAACTTCCTTTCCTTCATTAATATTTCATTTTTAGGCTTTTGGCTTATTATTGCAATAAGCCAAGACCCTAAAAATAAAATATTAATCAACTTGTATGGCTTAAAAAGTAATAATATTCCTTTCCCTCATTTTGTTGTCAACCATCGTTGAACTTTTATGGCATTTTTGAAAAAAAGAGGGCAGAAAGGTTTCATCGCGATGAAAAAGGCTATCGAAACACCTCGGAACATGTTTTGTTGGATTATTAAACATTTACTCAGCGCTGAGCTGGATTAACAGTTTTGCAACGGCAAAAGATTAAGTGCTCATTAAGCGCTGAACAAGTCTGAAGTTTTGCAACGCGGCCAATGCTAAACCTTGTATTTTTGTTATTATACTACAATCCGAACAGATGGGTGCAGTTCACAGATCCATTAGACTTTTATCCCCAATGCTCTCCAACCACTTCCGAGCCAAATCACGATTGGAGGGCAAGTAATGTTGGGGCAATGTTCTGTCCTCACAGCCGGGTACACAGCACTTGTGCTTCCCACCAGGCGTTGTTACTAAGTGTGGATGTAGGAACAAGGCTTCAAAGGAAAATAAGGGTGGAAGGGGATAAGTGTGAAGAAAAAATTTGGGTGAAAGTAGGCCGAAAATGGAGCAGAACGCCTCCTTGTTGAGTGTCCTATCTCAATCCGTTCAGGAGATACAATTTTTTAAGTTATTTTACAGAATGCCCTGACTTTTTTCCGAAAAATCGCTATTTCACAGCTGTTATTGCACGATATAAAAAAAATAACCTCAGATTTGGAATCTGCACAAAATTTCCTTACTTCTGGCCGCATTTTCAACTTCCAAAAGGTACACGCACGCGTCATAACCCCCCCTTGTTTTATTGAATCTGTGAAAACCTACAAATACAGGAGATTTTCAAAAATTTGCTGCTGTATTTCAACCTTCTCAAGCGATTTTCGGCTCTCGTAGAAAACTTGCCTGTTTTCTAAGCTTTCAAACGGTATGCCTGCTTACAGGGTTTCGTTGGGTTTTTATTGAGGAATCCTTAAATGAGTGAACAATATGGTGGTTTACTTTTCGGTCAATTGCTAAAATATCGATAACGATGATCGTGTTTCATGGGTTCATGAAGAAGTTTTTGTGGTGGAGAGAGGGGACGCCACAATACAACCACACCACACCCAACCCAGTAAGAACTGTCATCTGATCGGCCTAAAATACAAGCACATACGAGTTTGTGAGCTTTAAATTTTTTTCACAACTAGATACACGGATGAAAAATGGCAGGTTTTACTAACAGAGAATACACCGATATGCATTTCATATACGGTCTGTATGGGGGAAACGCTTCTGCAGCGAAACGGGAATATCAAGCTCGGTACCCGGGAAGAGAAATACCTTCCACAGTTACATTTAGCCGTCTGCACCAGCGCCTTTTGGAAACAGGATCCGTCCAGAAAAAGAAGAGAGAAGAAGCCCCACCTGTTCACGACTTAGGCGTAGAAGAATACGTTCTAGAGAGAGTTCAGGAAGATCCAGGCATTAGTTCAAGAGAAATTAGCCGCGAAGCTGGGATATCGCATTGGAAAGTGTTAAAAATTCTAGACAGGAACGATTACCATCCATTCCATTTCACCCCAGTTCAGGGTTTAGAACCACGTGATTTGGAGCTGAGGGGTCAGTTTTGCTTATGGATGCTAAACCGAGATGCGGAGGAGCGTAATTTTTTTCGGAGAATTCTGTGGACAGACGAATCGTTATTTACAAGGGAAGGGATTTTCAACTACCATAATATGCACCAATGGTCTGAAGAGAATCCTCATGCCGTACGGGAGGATTCATTTCAACGACGATTTAGCCTGAACGTTTGGGCAGGGGTCATTGGAAATCGCCTCATAGGCCCCTACTTCATCGAAGGGACGTTGACGGGGTCGGCGTATTTTAATTTTCTTCAAAATGAGCTCCATTTACTCATGGAGGATGTGCCATTAGCCATCCGGAATGGCATAATCTTTCAACAGGTACGTGATGTACAATTTCATTCATGCCAGTGTTTAAATGATAAAATTCAACAGGATGGAGCTCCTCCCCACTACTCTCTTGCAGTAAGGAGGTGGTTGAATGACCATTTCGAGACGTGGATAGGACGAGAGGGAGTCATTCCATGGCCTCCTAGGTCCCCAGACCTTACACCAATGGATTTTTTTGTTTGGGCCTACGCCTGTTAACGACGTCGAGCAGCTCAGAAATAGAATCTTGACCGCCACCGCTAAGTTGTCAGACATCCTTTCCTTCGATGTTACTGTCGGCGGAATGCGAAAGAGAGCAAGGGCGTGTTTAAGAAGCCTAGGAGGTCATTTTGAAAACTTTATTTGATTTCAACGGCAAAAACTAGGTATTAAATACATACAAATAATTAATCTTTTTCTGCTAAAATCAATCATCGGCTGTATTTTTATCAGATTTGATGATGTAGATTTTACGTGGTGGGTGGGGCGAAATGGTATTCATGCGACACCTCCCTTCCTCTCGTACACGCCTTCATGAACCAGTAGTTTTGATTGATATTATAGCAATGGAACGAAAATTTGACCACCACATTGTTCATTCATTTAAGGATTCCTCAATAAAAACCCAACAAACCCCTGAAAGCAAGCATACCGTTTGAAAGCTTAAAAAACAGGCAAGTTTTCTACGAGGGCCGAAAATCGCTTGAGAAGGTTGAAATACAGCAGCAAATTTTTGAAAATCTCCTGTATTTGTAGGTTTTCACAGATTCAATAAAACAAGGGGGGGTTATGACGCGTGCATGTACCTTTTGGAAGTTGAAAATGCGGCCAGAAGTAAGGAAATTTTGTGCAGATTCCAAATCTGAGGTTATTCTTTTTATATCGTGCAATAACAGCTGTGAAATAGCGATTTTTCGGAAAAAAGTCAGGGCATTCTGTAAAATAACTTAAAAAATTGTATCTCCTGTACGGATTGAGATAGGACACTCAACAAGGAGGCGTTCTGCTCCATTTTCGGCCTACTTTCACCCAAATTTTTTCTTCACACTTATCCCCTTCCACCCTGTATATTCCTGCATATAACTCAGAAGTACCTTTAAGGTAGGGACAGAGGTTCGTTCTTAAAACGCTTGAAAAGTAAAAAAAGGAATGCGTTCTGGAAGAGAACAACAACAGAAAATCAAGGCGAGGGAGAAGTTCTGAAAATAACGGTTGAAATATAGACAGGAAAAAAGGCAGGAATGAAAGAGAAAAACGAAAAAACAAGGATTTGAACAAAGGAACCAAAACAACTAACCAAGCACGAGGCACAGAGCACACTGAAAGGCTCTGACCGACGAGGGTTTCTAAGCGCTAGGTTCATGAGCGGCTGGCCTTCTAACTAAATTTCGAAAAGGTAGCGCTCCAAGCGTAAAGCCGACTAAAAACTCTGTCTCAATTATGAACAATAGAGTTTCCACCCCATGGTGTAATGATTGTTTTCGGACTTGGTGGCGAGCAGCGCCGCCAGCGCTGTGTCAATGGCAAGAAGATGAATTAATACAGTCCAGACCAAATGTAAACAAACCTCTTGATTACAAGGGAGCTTGAGTTCAGTTTTGTTATTTTAGTGCGTTTTTGCTTATTTATTTTTACTTTTTTTTTCGCGAAAATGCTGAGAATTGACGAAATTTGTGAAGTGGGCTTTTGCACTCATAAATCTAGAAATTTCAAGGAGGCTGAAGAACTTATAGCGGCCGGTCTCGTTGTCCTCTCAGGGAAATTGCCTTCAGATGGTGAAGGCGTTCATCACGCATGCATCGTTAGGAGCTCTTCGTCGCCTGACAAGACTTACCAGGCTGAAGGAGTTCTAGCGAGCCAGGTCAGTTGCTTGAGATTTACTAAAGTCAAGTGTAGTAATTGTAAGGCAGGTAGCTCAGGCTCTTGCAAGCACGTTGTTGCCTCCTTGGTGTCCGTCAACCGGTATGTTGTAGTTCTTGAATTTTTTTTGCAGTGTTTGAAGGGGAACATACATTTGAAATTTGTTTAAACACCCTGTTGTCTCACACGTTGTGTGGCTTGGTGAGTGTGAGAGGAAAAAAGAGGATATCTGGGGCCTTATTCTGAACGGTCGGGAAAAAATGCCACAAGCGGGATCCAAGGACGCCGAATAAGAAATAACATTATCCCTCCATAGCAACCGATTTTTGCGGCATTTTCACACGGCTCCGGAATACGGCTCGGTGCGTGTAGCACTGTCACGTAGCCGTAGCACTTCGGTCCATGATTTTCTTCTAATGTAGGAACTTTTTCCACTACTATTTCCGGGAAAGAATGAACCGGTACGGTTTTATAATTTTTCTTTGTTGCCGTAAGCCAAGAGCAGGCCAAGCAAGAACCCGAAATTTCTTTGGTTTTGTCTGCTATGCTTGGCACCCAGGGTGTATACTTGTGTAGTACTTGTTGTAGAAGTAGGTGCCTTCAAGCAAAGCAAAAAATGTGAGAACTACCACACACCGGCTGACGGGCATCAAGGAGGCAACAACGTGTTTGGAAGAGCCTGAGCTACATGACTCCTGCCTTACAATTAGTACACTTGAGTGACTTTAGTAACACTCAACCAATTGGCGCCTGGCGCGCTAGAACTCCTTCAACCTGGTAAGTCTTGTCAGGCGACGAAGAGCTCCTAGCGATGCACGCGAGATGAATGCCTTCACCATCTGAAGGCAATGGGGAACTTGCATGAATCTCATTTTGGGAAGAAAAGCATGCCGGTGATTTGACCCGTGAACTGAAGGATAACAACGGAAGTTACAAACCGATTGGTGCGTTTTAAGATTTTTAAAAAAGGTTCAAAGTTCTTCAGGAGGGGATGGATGGTGCAAGGGGAAATGACGTAAATCCTTACTTGTGAAGCATTTGAGGGAACTCTAAAATTGTTTGTTTACAAATAACATGAAAAATTTCCCACCAGTAAACGCGTCTAATCCCCTCTTCACTACATCATACACTTCAATAAATAAGTTATGACGTAATCGAACCCCACTCAAAATTTTTAAAAATTCGCTTAAAAAGCATCCTTAATTGATTTCAAAGTTTAATGTGAGCAATAGGCTTCTGGAAGAGCCCTGTTTAAGAAACACCATCTTTTGAAAAATGTGCAAGTTTCCCATTTCCCTGTGAGGACAACGAGACCAGCAGCTATACGTTCTTCGGCCTCCATGAAATTTCTAGATTTATGGGTGCAATCGCACACTTCACAAATTTCGTCAATTCTCAGCATTTTCGCGAAAAAAAGTAAAAATAAATAAGCAAAAATGCACTAAAATAACAAAACTGAACTCAAGCTCCCTTGTAATCAAGAGGTTCGTTTACATTTGATCTTGACTGTATTAATTCATGTTCTTGCCATTGACACAGCGCTGGCGGCGCTGCTCGCCTCCACTTGTGTAGAGGGAACGACCCGAGAAAAGGTAACAGTCGAAGAGAATTACCTTTTTTCGCCCGGATGTCGTCCACTCTGGAATTGCTGTTGGACGTGGCTCCGTACTCTCTTATAGCGTTTTCCATTAGCACAAAAAGTAGAGCTGGGGCTGCTCCGGGTCTAATCTGATAAGAGTTTGAAGATTCCATTTGCCAATTGATCCTCAGCAGAGCGACTTTTTATTCGTTCCATTTATCCCTACGCTCCTCCATGTATCAGAGCTAGAGCAACTTCAACTGCTCCGTCAAAATCGACGGAGCGGTAAACCACTCTTGGAAGGTTCATTGTGATAAGCATAGTTTTGATTTGAGTTCGTAGTTTGATTTCCTTCGCGGATGAAGCCAACGATTTGTTGAACGAAAGCGGTTTAACAATCATTCAAGTTCTGTTTTCGTAGGTACCATTATCGTCGATTACTCAACAGATCCAGAGAAGTGGTCAGATGAAGCCACTAGGCTCATTTTGAATTGTATGGAATGGATAACTCTAGTCTAGAGTCAAGCTCGTCCGGCGAAAAATATGAAAATAAGAAGACTACGTGGGCTATTATTGCAGCATCAATCAATAAGGAGAAGACAGAATAACAAAAACCTATAGTACCAGTGTTCCAATCGTTACAAAACGGTTCATCCGGATTCTCTACATTAATGAAGTTATTCCCTTTATGTATTACATATTTCCCCCAAAGCCCATTCCTTCATTTTTCCTGCCGCCACAAAGCGTGTTTGGTGGCCGAGAATTTCTAAATTCGCAACTTGTTGTTATTAGATTTCAATTATGTTCCTGGAAGAACATTTAATGGAATTGGGCATTGAACTCTCGAAGGGATGCACCCGATTTGTTCACAGTCATGCTAATAAGTAAATTATCGTTAATAAATACAAGTACTCCACACAAAAATATACAAGTCCTCCACACAAAAATATACAAGTGCCCCGCTCATGCACGTAAATAAATATGTACCTACTTCCATTCAAAACAAACACAAAAACTACAAAACAGTCATGAGGAGGAAGGTTGTTATTAAAGAGCGCTCTCTTCCACATGTTAAAAGTCGTTCCATTTCAACCCACTCTTAGCCAGATTTTGGTTCGATCCGAGCGGGCTTGTGACGTCACAAGAGCGGCCCCAGAGCACTTTTGAAATGGCAAAAGGAAAACGCTATTAAATACTTCTTACCAGCCGTGCTGTGATCTGTATCTACAATATTTATTGACACTGTTCTTAAATCCTGAAAGTTTTGTGAACAATAAAAAATATATTATTATTATTATAAAGTGCCGGGACCTTCGTTTTAGGCAAACTTTTGTCATTTTGAGAAAATGATACAACTTTGATCGCCTGTCTATCGGTTGATATTGGGTTTGAGCAAAAACGTATCTTTAAAAAAAATCGTGGCAAACTTAATGCTATAAAACTTTAAAAATGAATATTTTGGTAGAAAACCGCTGAGTTTAGAAGTTATGAGTGAAATCCCTTGATAAGTCAGAAAAATTTGTGTTTTTTGGCCCTCCCCAGGTTAGCACAGGGTTCTCGGGTTTGAAAACTTGACAGATTCATCCCTCAGCATCCCCAAACAACCTGTAAAAGTTCTAATAACTTTGGAATTTTTTCCATGGATACAACGTACATATCTACTGGACCTCTCTGGCACTCTCTGAGAGAATCAAGAGTACCTATGCATATATTATATTCAAGCGCGCCGCTATATATAATATTGTATCGTGCTGCTGTTTCCTTTGTGCGTTTATAAGTGTCTTAAGTCTACAACTTTCGGTGCTCTTCTCCACTGGTACGTATACATATAAGCAGAATGTACGTGACCACACACTTGTGTGCTCACGTGTCAATGCTAAAAACGTCTCAACACTCAAAGTAGAACTCGAGCCTGTTTATTATTTTACCATTACAACCCCCCTAAATAATGAACTACAAATGAAGAGAGGGGACAGCGTCATCCATGTGGTGATCGATTCGATTCACATTACACCCGTCCCAGGATACCCCGGTACAAATTGTGTTCTCCCTTCTCCCGCACCCCCACCTCCTCACCCACTCACACACAAAATACAACCCTTGAAGCTGCCACCCCCAAAACGTGTATAGAACGGAGGAAAAGGAGTGGCCTATACCGCTTAAGGGTAATTTTCAATTTGAAGCCTGCGCCGCCGACAACTATTTTTCCCGTTCGAACCCCCCCACCCACCCATTTCAAAACAGGGTGCCGCCTCCGTTCCATATGTTCCACGCCCATCTCGTGACAAAACCGATTTTGCATAGTTTCGTAGACTTTTCTGTGTGTTATGCGAGGGCGACCTTTACAAAAAATGAAATTTAAAAATCGTAATCGTCCGTTTATACATTTTTAATGGACGGCCTGTCTTCAAGAGCTCTCTCGGGAACCGGCTACGGCGGGTCACCGTCTTCGGCCGATTTTTTCCTGTACGACGAAGAAGACTTGAGTCAATCGTCGGACTCCAACTTTTCCTGCACCAGCGATTTGGAAACTGCAGGTATTTCATACCAGAAATCTATCTTATACTTCATACTTTATTTGTTATTTTTCTGATTACCTTGATCAGAAATCCAATATTGCGTTGTTTATTACAAAAATGTTTGTCATCAATAATGATACTACCTTAAACATGAGGAAAAATATAAAAAAAAAGAGTGCAAACCGCAGCCTGTAGGGCGTGCGTGAATAAACAATTGATATTTTTTGTATGCTAATGCCCGATTGTGGGCAATGTCCTATATTGATTTCGAGACCGTTTAATTTTATAGCTACAAATGATCTGGATTGTTTAATGTTTAATTATCGCCCATATTACATTTCGATTGGATGATATTGTAATTTATGTGTATCTGTAGTACAGTATTCAACAAATTAGTATTCTCACGTGCCGTGCGTATTAGTGAGAACAAACAGAATAGAAATGCACTGTTAATATACCGGTGCATAAACAGTGCACTAGAACGTCATTATTATAGCATTATCAGGGTTAATGTGGGATATGTATCCACAGAGAGATAATATACGTTTATGGATGAATACCGCCTTGACCCGGAATTCTCATATTTTTGCTTCATCCTTCGCCCTGGAAGCCGTTAATTTTATCCCAGAAATTCATTTTTCGGCCATCAAACAATTTTCTGTGAGTGACTATACATCCCAAATTGACATTTTTATAATGATACTCACTTCTGTCTGTAAAGACTAGTACACACTGTGTTTAGGCGTGAAGGCAAGGTTCGTAGTGAAGGGGAGGAGATAAAAATCTTTCTTCTATTATCGCCTTTTCTCAACATCAAACGGGAAAAGGGCCAGTTTGTTGTTCGCCGTCCTCCCAGCCACCCGAGCGAATTAATACGTAGCGTTCAAAGAAGTTTCAATGCTGTTTTACCCAGATCAATCATTATTACACACCAAAATTACGTCGGTCTAATTAAACGGTCGCGCCTGCAGTTTCCCGTACTCCCCTCCGTCCTATCCTCACCCCCCACACTCTTTGTGGACCGAGTGGAACGAGCCCAGGTGAGTCCGTTTAATTCTTCCTTTCACGGTCCTCCGGATTTAATGACATTGTGTCATCAGTAATTATTAACAATAAAAATCGTGGGTACGGAATAACCGCCCCAACATAAATTGGTCCTCCGGGCCGGATAAAAATCAGTTTAAGGAGCGTCAAAGTTCACTTTCTTTGTAAATTCCAAACTTTTTTCTCACACGAAAAAGATAGAGACGCGTTGAAACTTCTTCATATTTGCATTGTAATCGGTCTTGATTTCATTCAAAATAAAATATTAACTTCACCCCACCACCACACACTTTTTTTGCAAGCGCTTTTCACACTTAACTGTTTATATTTTCCGTTGTCAATCTCTTAGAATTTTTATCGCCCATGGCTGGGAAGAGTCGGGTTAAAATTCTCAATTCGAGGGTTGAAGCTATTTTTGAACAGGTTCAAAAATTTATGATCTTTCAAAGAGAGTCTCAGATGAGAATAAATCATTGTTTTTAGTAAAAGCTAAGTCTGTGCCCGTACTGCACGGAGACTTCAGACATTTTGTTGAGGAATTAGAGTCCGTAAGTGTGGAGGTTGACGCCACCTACTCCCCCTCTTTCCAGAGATTGTCGTCTTTTCAGGACTTATGCGATGAAATTTCCGTTGTTGTCGAGCGATTAATGTCCGCTGAAAAGCATGAAGAAGAGGTGAAGGGGGCTCTACCATTGAGATGTAAACTTAAATTAGAGCCAATTCAGATTATGAAATTTGACGGTTCCCCAGAGAATTGGATTCCATTTTACCAATTATTTGTGAAATTAATAGATCAAAATCGAAGCCTCTCGGATCTAGAAAAAGTCAATTATTTGGTTACGCATTTAACCGGTAGCGCACTAAGTATTGTTACGGGAATTCCTCCGTCAAAGGAAAACTATAGACTTCTTCTAGACACTCTTGTGAATAGATTTGAGGATAAGAGAGCCCTAGGGAACTATTATCTAGAGAAAATTTTGAATTTTAAATCAATTTCCCAGGAGTCGGAGAAAGGTTTGAACACATTTTTGGAAGGGTTTGTGGAATCCGCTCTCGCATTGAAGAGACTAGGTATAGACGATTTGTTCGATTTCTTTTTGGTTAATTTGGCTTGTAAAAAACTTGATCCTGAGACTATTCGTTATTTTGACAAGTCCACGAGGGAGGAAGTCGTCCCTACCTTTGAACAATTGGTTGAGTTTGCCCGAGCCCAGACGAAAATTTTAGGTCGTTCTGGAAAACAAACGAGTACGTCATCTGGAAAGACGAGCTCTAAGAGCCCTCAGGTTTTCGTAGCACAACAACCCTCAACTGCAAGCCCTCCCGTTGAGACAAAATCTATTTGCTCTTTGTGTAAATCCAACGCAGCCCACCCCTGTTATAAATGTTCATCCTTTTTGCTTATGAATGTGAAACAGCGCTATGAACAGGTCAAGAAGGCACGTCGCTGTTTTAATTGTTTGTCTCACTCACACCCAGTCGATAAGTGTACCTCGAAATTTAGTTGTTCGCGTTGTCAAAGAAGACATCACGGTTTGCTTCACTATGAAGGAACCACTCACCAAAGTGTATCATCGTCACTCCCTCTCACTACACCTCCAACTGTCACCCCCTCAGCACCGGTGGAGCCCACCCCCACACCCAATGTTGTGTCAAATGTTTGTCGGCACTCACTTGTTTTGCTCTCCACCGCTCAAGTCGTGGTAGAAAGTCGCCTTTCCGGTCAACCTTGTATGCTGAGGGCGTTACTGGATAACGGCTCTCAAGCCAATTTTATTCGCAAGGAGGCATGTCAACAGTTGGGCCTCATTACTTCACCCACACAATCACAAGTAACTTGCCTGGCTCGAGGAATAGCTCCTATCCGGGAAAAAGCTACCCTCACTTTTAGCTCGAGATTCCATCCGGAAAGAAAATTTGACATGGAGGTATTAGTTCTGGATGAAATCACCGGCATTTTGCCATCTAAAGTCGTTCAATTGGAAGACCTCCCTCACCTCGCTGGTTTAGCGCTAGCAGACCAAAGCTTTCACATTCCTGGTCCAATAGATTTGTTAATAGGAGCAGCCGTATGGCCTCTCATCCTTGGAGGGCGTAAGATATCTGGACCTGCTAATGGCCCGGTAGCAATCGAGTCGTCGTTGGGATGGCTAATAACGGGAGAGGTATCAATTCAAACATTCACACCTCCTGTCTCCCAAGTTTTTACCGCGTGTGAAGAGGAGCCGTTTCAAGAAATAATGTCAAGATTTTGGTGCCTGGAGGAAGTTCCTACGGCAATTAAGCCCTCAAAAGATGATGACGCGTGTGAGCAACACTTCATAAATACTGTCTCTCGGGGTCATGACGGTCGATTTTCGGTTTCCTTGCCTTTTCGTCACCCACCCTCTTTATTAGGTGATTCACTGTCCTGCGCTACCAATCGCTTCTTGTCTTTGGAACGGCGTTTAATGGCCGATTCCACAATTCACCAACACTATGTCACCGTAATGAATGGATATCTCGAGAAGGGATACATGTCAGAGGTTTTTTTTGACCAGGTACAGGAAAATGGTTATTCGTACTACATACCACACCATGGAGTCGTCAAACCGAACAGTACCAGCACTCCCCTCAGGGTAGTGTTGAATGCCAGCGCGAAATCTACTGGGGGCTACTCCCTCAATGATTTGTTACACACCGGCCCCAAATTACAAAATGACTTGGTGTCAATCTTATTAAATTTTCGATTGTTTCGATACGTTTTGTCGGCTGATATACAGCAGATGTATCAACGTATCCTGGTAAATGATTGTGATCGTCGATATCAACGATTAGTGTGGCGCTCCTCTCCACAGAATGAGCTTAAGATATACCAAATGAATACAGTTGTATTTGGAATGGCTAGTTCTCCATATTTGGCCCTGCGTACAGTTCAGCATTTAGTTGAGTTGGAGGGAATGAAGTTTCCTCAAGCCGTGGAAGTTACTAAACGGGATTTATATGTAGACGATGTCCTCAGTTCTATGCCGTCAGAGGAGGAGGCTGTTGAAACCTACAGGGCGTTATCTTCTCTATTTCAAAAGGGCTCCTTTCGGCTAACAAAATGGTCGACAAATTCGGAGCGGGTGTTGTCTGAGATCCCGGAGGTAGATCGTTCGGTGGAGTTAATTTCTTTCGATAAGGCGCCCTCTCTTGCGGTACTGGGTCTGATATGGAATCCTGTTCTAGATGAATTTTCGGTTCACATTGATTTGGTCAGTCCTACTGCCAAGTGCACTAAGCGAATCATGTTGTCAACTATCGCACGGATATTTGATCCTCTCGGAATTTTCGCTCCCATTACCATTGTAGCCAAAGGGCTTATTAAAATATTATGGTCGTTAAAAGTTGACTGGGATGAAGAGCCCCCTCTGGACGTTTGTCATCGTTGGGAAGAATTTTCTAAGAATCTGCCTCGCTTATCGGGGTTCAAACTCCCTAGGCATCTTGCTGTGGAACCAGGAGACCAACTTGTGGTTATTGGGTTTGCTGATGCCTCGGCGATAGCTTACGGCGCAGTGGTTTATATTCATGCCTCAAACATGCTTACCACCAATATTCGGTTTGTGTGTGCCAAGTCCAAAATTTCCTCGGAAAAATGTGTCAGTATCCCTAGGTTGGAGTTGTGCGCCGCACTTCTTTTATCGAAATTGATTAGGAACGTCAAGGAAACATTGGGTACTCGTCACCCAATAACGGGAGTTAGAGCTTTCTCGGATTCGGCGGTCACCCTTCAGTGGATTTCATCGTCACCCTCGAGATGGTCGACCTTTGTCGGAAATCGAGTTACTCAAATTCAAGAGAATGTTGCCGTTCAAGATTGGCTACACGTGCGAGGTTCTATGAATCCCGCCGATTGTCTGAGTCGTGGTCTCCCCGTTGATGCATTTCTGTCTCATCCCTTGTGGTTTGAGGGTCCCGAGTGGCTTAATACTCCTGAAGAAACATGGCCAGTGAGAAGGGTTTCTGACTTGGTGGGAGAGCCTTCACCTCCCGAAGAAAAAATTCAAACTCATGTCGTATCGTTACCTGTACAGGAATGGGTTCTGAGTCCCTTGTTGGATAGAGTTTCCTCCTATCGTCGCCTACTGCGAGTCACCGCGTTGGTTCGACGTGTGGTCCGACTGAGCAGTGTGCGCTCCGGTCCTCTGCAGGCTTCCGAATTGGAGAGTTCTGAGCTGGCATGGTGTCAACATATTCAAAAAACGTGTTTGAGTGACATCATCTCCGACCTGCATCACATGGATAATCATGAAACACCTAAGCGCAAAACCCACCCCCTAATTTTAAAGTTAGGTTTATTTTTAGACAATGGAGTCGTCAGGGTGGGGGGACGTCTACAAAATTCCACCTTGCCATATGAACGTCGGCACCCTATCGTGTTGCCCAAATCAGGAAGATTTGTGGAGTTGCTGATTGATCAATACCACCAGGACAATTTACACACGGGATCCCACCTTCTACTCTCCTTGGTCCATCTCAAATTTTGGATAATTTCGGCCAGAGACCTGGTCCGCCGACGAGTGAAAAATTGTAATTGGTGTTTTCGGATGAAACCCAAGGCCTTACAACCGAAGATGGCGCCTTTACCATCCACGCGATTTCATGAATTAAAGGCATTCATCACCTGTGGTGTAGATTATGCGGGACCGTTCTCTATCACTGTTGCTAGGCGCCGGGGAGCTCGAAGCGTTAAGGCTTACATTTGCCTATTTGTGTGCCTCGCCACGAAGGCAGTTCACGTTGAGCTGGCTTCTGACCTATCTACAAACTGTTTTCTCGCCGCTTTCCGTCGATTCTTGTCACGCCGAGGTCCGTGATCCATTGTTTGCTCGGATCAGGGCACTAATTTTGTTGGAGCAAAGAATGCGTTAGATGAGCTTTACCGACTGCTAGTCTCCCGGGAATATAACAACGCAATAGTTTCCGAGTTAGCCTCCCGTCGAATTGAATGGAAATTGAATCCTCCCGCTGCTCCTCATTTTGGAGGCATATGGGAAGCGAACGTAAAAAGCGTCAAGACTCATCTGACAAAGCTCGTAGGTAACACCTTGCTTACGTACGAAGAATTCAACACAGCTCTTGTCCAAATTGAAGCGCTTCTGAACAGTCGACCCCTTGCGGTCCTTGATCGAAGCGACGGTGACCATCCCGAAGCTCTTACTCCGGCGCACTTTCTCACCCTAGGCCCCTCACTTGACCACTT
>CM075942.1:3372977-3554478 GCA_038030265.1 Corythucha ciliata | reverse complement strand
GAAGTATTGGCCTGTGAAAGAGATTATAGAGTGCGCCACTTATTATCTGAGTGGGTAGGCACTTGGGTAAATAACCCCTAATCACCCAGTAGTGTTGTGAGGCAAGCCAACTTATTATTGTTTTCATTATTTTATTTCTCCAATAAATTGTTCTTTACAGGCGTTTATGATGGACCACTCGTACGCGTCTGAGGATCGAAAGTTGAAAAAGATTCGACGGATGTGTTGCGTTCCCCAATGTTCGAGTAACAATCGAGCCCTTAACGTGGCGTTCCACCGATTCCCTGCCGATGCAAATATAAGGAAAAGTTGGAAAACAACGTTCCGAATGATCGGAAGGGTGCATGATAGGTGTAAATCGGCCTTTATACTTTCCTCTTCGAAAGTGAATTGTCTCAAAAAATGTCGCAAATCGTTTTTTGTGTCATTCGATGTTGCGTGCATCGCTGGGTGGCTGAATCCGAATTTGAGCCTCGTACATGTCTTTGACCGACTTTTTCATTATTCCCCAAGACTGTCGCAAATCTGTGCAGCTCACGCGCTTCATATCAAGCGAGTTCCTTGACGAGGGAGGAAAAAGGTATGTCAACGATTACATTGTACACTAATAGCTCGGCTAGGAAATGGGTCGGTACTTTGTTGATCTCACCTATTGAGGATGAGCAAAATCGTAGTCACGTGTTTGCACTTGCCGCTGCCTGCCTTACACGTGCAACTGTTCGATCTAATTTTCCCACTGTCGATTTTTACGGAAACCTAGTGAGGTGGGCTGTTCAGACTAGAAGTTTTCAGGCAGAGGGCAAAAAAGTCGACATATTCGCTGTCTTCAGCAACTACTCCGTACTCTAGCATATGGTTATTGGTTAGCCTTAATGATGGCTGACCCTTCTATCATAGGCGTTCGGAAATCCCCTATGTAATCAATTATTTCGGGCAGCTCAACTATGTCCGATGCCTCATCCATCTGAAATTGTAACGCATAATAATGAATAAATCAGAAAGCTGCCCCGCTATCTAGCACTTAGGTGAACAATAGTGGATATTCTTAGGCAGCGTTCTCAAACCCTGTGCTTACGGCTGTGGAGTCTATGCAACCTATCTAAAAATGCCTTTTTATTGAGAATACAATCATTAGTTTTGTTGCATAGACTCATAACGCAGTAGCCGTATCAAAGGGGTCAGCTAAGCACATTTCTGATGCTAATGGTTGGTCTAATATAATTTCACATGAAATTGTAATTAAAATATAAAGCCGGCTCCCCACATGCGGTGTTTGCCAAATAACGAGAAAAATATTAATTAATTTCTAGCATTGCCTAGAAACCGACCAACTGAAAATTGAAAAATATTTTGCTCGTTATTTGGTAAATACCGCATGTGTGGAGCCGGCTTAAGATTCACCATTTGGCGTGTTGATAGACTAATACTCTACTATCTCAGAACGCAATTATTCCTGGTACGGCACCCTCAGGTTCAATGAAACGCTTAATGAATCTAAAATACTTAAATTTTAAGCGGCCAATACTGTATATTCCAGCGGGTTGTTGAACACAAATTCAATAAAATGCACTAAAAAACTTTATTGTTTCTCAGCGATTCCTGTTATAAAATAATCATGAACCTCTCCATCAATGCTTTACATTGATAACACCAGATGTCAGGCACTTTGCTTTCAGAGGCCAATACTATAGACGGGAAACTGGCGGTGGTGGGGGTAAGACAGGCTTTTGCGCTCCCTGGCGTAAAGCCGCCCAACTATTTTCACCGAAATCGCCGGTAGATAGCGGTAGTTTTTCTCTTTCACGTACTTTATTAAGGCTGTTGACGGTGCTTCCTCAACTTCGGTACACGATTTCTTTGTGGTGAAACCGAGATATTTCATGAAAATTGGCACATACCTATTTCTAACCAATTAAATTGTCAGTATGGATTCACTTTTTGGAAAAAAAAATTCTGAGGGTGGGTTCCCCCCGCAACGAAAGCTTCGGTACACGTTTTCTTGGACAAAAATGCAATATAATTTTTTAAATTATTTTTTCGCGAATCTTTGAGGTTGCCAAATTGTCACTATGGATTCACTTTTTTCAAATTTCAATTTTTTTTTAAATTTTCATTTTTTAAAAATCGTGGCCTTCATAAAAATGTTTATTCGCACCGTAAATATTTGAGGAAATAGGTTGAGAATACAGTCACAATTTTTTAAAACGTATTCATCAACACTTTCGTATTGTTTTAAGAACTTATTCCTAATTAATAGCAATTTTATTTTCGTTGAAATGAGGATTCCACCTCGTGGCGCCGTGCTGCGGCTACTTTGAAAAGGTGGATTCTATACAATTATTCGTTGGACTCGAGATGCTACCACCCCCCCTCTAACTCACTATCATAGCTACCCTACTTGTCCAACAACTCCCTCAAGGTTACAGAAAGTATGTTTTTTTTTTTCCTCTCATGTCTTGTCTTGTCTTTTGAGTTTTGTGGGCTGAAAAATACGTGAGGATCGTTCCCGGGCTAGGCCGGCGAAACAATCTACCGTCTTCGGGAGTTGTTTCATTTTTTGTTTTTTGCCTAAAAAACAGAACTCGCAGAATAAGAATAAAATAAGTTTAATACTGATTAACCCCCGGACGAACCAATTGATTTTTAGCGTTCGAAGAACTCGTCGCTGGGGCTGATCCAATTTGGGGGGGGGATAATGGGGGAAACTACCCCCTCCCCCAGGATTTCAGGAAAGTTGATTTTTAAAGAAAGATAAAGAGAATATCACGACGATTAGCTGAGGACAAGCGGTGGTTAAGAAGCTTATTTGTCAATTCTCTCATAAAAGAAAGACTACCCCTTCCCTGCAATGCCAATTTTCTAGCCTCACCTTGTCATAAAGTCGTCAAACAATGTCATACCTCAAACCTGACGCTTTTCTGACTTCTGGGATTTTCACGTCAGGCAGAATCGCAGAGCGCCGTTTCTGCTTCCAAATATTAAACTCTGGGATGTCGAGTGGTGTTTTTAAAGCAAGTTGTAGTCAAGGAAGCAGGTTACCAAACGGGGTAGTTACAGGAAAAAACTCCGGGACTAAGTTTGATGACTGATTTTAATGTTTTTAGGTGTGCTGAGTCTGATTTTTAACTCTGCCCAACGTTACAACCCCGGCGACAAGGCGAAATTTTAGTGGATTTTTAACCATCGTGTTTTTGGGGCGTTTTCACCACGCCATCGCTTGTAATAGGTTTTAAAACATGGTTTCCGCTCATTTATTATGTTGTTAGAACATAATAATGTTCTAAAATTATTATGTTTTGAAGGCCGATATACCAAATTCACTTAGTCACCTCCATATAGGGAGCAATTAGGTACGTCTCCTCTACTTCAGCAGGCACATTCGTCACAATTTTAGGGTAATTTAGGTGACAAACCCTGAATGAGCACACTTTTTTTTATTATGAAACGCTCGCGTCCAACGGAAGAAATTTTCATAAGCCTTATCATTGGAAGTTGCGTGAAATATTGTTCTTTATATATTCGCTAAACAATCCATAGACAATTTTGTGAGATAAGTTCATAACGCAAGGCGTCCAGTTTGGCTAAACGTTCTTCAGATGGGTGCGTTTATAATCCCCCTATGCCATTTTTCAATATGTATCCTTGATTTCGATAAAACCGGTACGTCATCGAAAAATTTAGGCATACCTATTAAATTTGGCATAGTTGTTCACGTGGCTTCCGCTACTCCATGCGATCGAAGAAAAACGCGAATGTGACCTTGTGGCTTTTTTCGTGATCATCAAACTAAGCCTAAAAGAACAAAAGAACGATTAGTCTCAGGGGCGTAGCCAGCCCGTGATCAATGGGTGGGCAGCCAGCTAGACACGGGTCCACAGTTGGGCGCGGGGGGGGGGGGCACGTCTTGAGAAAAAATTTTAGCGGATGAAATCCAGAAAAGGACATTTTGCGGCTAAGACTGAGGAAAAACACCCATTCAGGGCTTAAATTGAGTAATAGCGCTGATTCACGTTAAACGTGAGAAATAAATGTCATTATTCGCGGTTGAAATTGAGAAAACATACCAATTTGCAGTTTCCACGATGCAAAGTCCGCGACGAAATAAAGAAAATGCGCTAATTCACGGGTTATAGAGCTCTTTACACAGCTAAAATTGACGAAATAAATGGCCCGTTCAATGTAGAATTGAGAAAAATCACTCACTTGCGGCTAAAATTGGGGGAAAACGCCAATTTACGTCTAAAATTGAGAAATGGTGCTTATTCACGCAGGTAAAATTGTAAGAAGGCGCCAGATCGTGGTTTCTCAAACAAACATCTCGGTAAACATTGCGAAAAAGTGCTAATTTACCGTTTTTATACATATATATGGCAAGTTTGCGGGTACAATTGAGAAAGAGCGCGTACATTTTTGAAAAAGTGCTTATATTCACGGCTAAAATTAAGGAAAATTGTTCGTTCGCAGGTGAAATTGGTTTTTCGATGCAACTTCCAAGTCAAAATTAATGAAATTCGCTCACATGCGGGTTATGTGGACCTTTTCACTGCTACAATTTGAAGGGGGAAAAAATTGCTCAAGGCAGAATTGGGGAAAAGCACTAATTTGCTGCTATAATTGAGGGAAAACGAATTGGCAAAATTGTCACCGTTTGTTGTTGATTGATGGAATTGTCGTGGCTAAAATTGAGAAATTGCGTTCATCCAGAGGTTAAATTGAGGAAAAACTGTTCTTTTGCGGCTGAAGTTGACAGATCGAACGCACCAACTCGCGGTTAGGCTATGCCCAGTGATGGCCGCAATTGAAATAATAAATAAAAATGCGTAATTTCACGGTTTTTTGAGACATTTTAACGGCTAAAATGAAGAAAATGGGTTATTAATATTACCAGTTTTTAAGCCATACAACTTGATTAATGTTATGTTTTTAGGGTTTTGGCTTTTTTCTTCTTCTACTTCTTCGTTTCCTGAGCTTTCGCCTTCTTTTGCTGAAGGTATCGTCAGAGAACTTTTTTTTTTTTTTTCAAAAAACATTAATCTAGATAAGCGAAAATGTGTTGTTTTTTTTTTTTTTAGAAAAAACCGCAAAATTGGTTTTATGGATCGAAATACAAGACATTTGAGGAAGAAATGTCAGTAAAAGTGATGTCTTAGTGGTCGAAATCAGTGATACTGGTTGCTTAGTGAGGCAGAGATTCTAATGTGCATAATTTGGTTTTCATAAAAAAAACAACAACAAAAAAAAACAAAAACAACAAACAGCGAAATTGGTGTATGCATTAGTAGGCGAAATTCGAGTAATTGGTTCTGATGCTGAGCAATTCCTGCGAAAGTTTTAATCATTAAAAAAGAGTTGAATTTTAACTTTTTGATGGAATTTGGGGGTGGGCACCTGCCCCACGAAATCTGCGCTTTTGATTCTAGTGGAGGGCAACTGCCCACCCCTGCCCACCGCTGGCTACGCCCATGATTAGTCTTCACCGATGGTCTCAGAGATATTTCACCAAATCGAACAAAAGGGCCCTCAAATCCAAATTTGAGATCGTGCAGTGCCAACACCCGACGTGGAATCTTCAGGATTTTTTTAGGAAATGGAAGGATGTGTATCTGAAAGAGATTGCCAAGCGTTTATCAGTTTGTCCAGCTTCAGGCTCCAGCTAATTTTCCGTCAGCGGCAGAAAATGGCCAATTTTTGACGGGCCATATCTCAGGAACCATTAGTCGTACGGAGATACAATTTGGCTTAAATAGTCGTAAACTTAGTATTTCAAAAATGCAAAGGAGCGCAATCATCGAAAAGTACTTAGTTCCAGAGATACAACCGATTGAGTATAAAAAGTAAGAAAATTTCCAGTTTTTTGCGATTTTCGACGTGCAGCCGACCGATTTTTTGTTGGCAAAGTTCAGATTCGGATTCAGCACCCCAAGAAACATAAGATCCGTTGACAAAACTACTTCTATGCGTTTGTCCCGGCCAATTCCCCATTTGACTGGACTAAATCTTGTCATTTTAATACTCTTCTCATCTAAAGATGATACAAAGAATAGGGGTACTCAAATAATCAGCCTGTAAAAACCTGTAAAGGAGTATTTCCCTGTAATTAAGTAAAATTCCACTCCCCTCCTGTCTATACGTTGCTAAAGAATCTCGTTTCTTTAGTAAGGCATAGACAGGGGGGGGGATTTTACTTAATTACAGAGAAATACTCCTTTACAGGTTTACAGGCTGATTATTTGAGTACCCCTAATGAGTCACACAACGAACTCCTTACGCCCTTGTGCCTTGTGAGACATATAGGCACTACCTGGCCGCTTCGTTCAATGGCTCGTCCAGATTCGACTCAATCTTGTTCAAGTGTCGCTAGAGAACCTTTAAAACACAGGTACTGCAACACGGATTTCAGCGCCATATTGGGTCCCTCAGTTGTTAGGGTAAACAAAATATCATGAATGAAAAAATTGTCATCGTAACTGCAAACAAACGCGGAACGCGATCGAAATAAATCAAAAAATATTACTTGTCAATGAGATCAGGTGATAATTATAATCATGTGAGGGACCAAGCATGGCGCCGATTTCCGTATTGCAGTACTCGTGTTTTATAGTGCCTTAGTGTCGCTAGACATGGATGGTATCTCCATAACGCTGGGAAAAACCACCGCCAATGGATAGTGTGCCCATAACAGCTGCTGTGTTAATTGTGCGCGAAGTTTAATAATTTTCTGAGGTCACATTTCTTTTGAGTACACACATTGAGCACTCCAAGAGAGAAGTGGAATGATATCCATTGCGAGTTCCTTTCACAATTAACGCATCGCTGGTTTTCCTCAAGCAAACTGCCATAACTCCGACAATTTTCGTCGCACGTAATAATGAAGCACACCACTGAAATGGCACAAAATTGTCTTTTTATTATGTCTACGTGGTTTTGGAATCAGCTTGAGTTAAAGGCCCTTAATACTGGGCTGAATTTCCAAGTTGTCCTCTTTTTCCACCAAACAAGGGTTTTCTAATATCTTTAATTTCACACACAGCATTATCAAGATGAGTCGCTCTGCGGAAAAAACTTTCCAATGACCTAGGATGAAATGGATATTGCCACTGTAACAGCCAAGATATTTGGACAAAGGTTTGAAATTGTCAAGTGTAATTGCCAAAATAAGGATGTTGTAGCCACTGGAAATAAAAGAGAACTATCGTCTTATTGGTGGATGATTAAATCCAAATCGCTAAATCGGTCTCAGAAAATTATAAAAATACGAATGCAGTGAATTCTTCACTCATACACCCCCCCCCCCCTCATAGGGCCCACACAAAACACAATAGGTATTTCGATTTATTTATTTATTTATTTTTTTTTTTGTATCATTCGTGTTTCATAACGAATGCTCGATGTGCTGTGAGTGAAATTAAAGATGTTAGAAAACACGTGTTGGAAAAATAGGACAACTTGGGAATTCAGCTCAGCATTAACGGCCTTCAACTCAAGCTGATTCCAAAACCATGTAGACATAATAAAAAGACAATTTTGTGCCCTTTTTAGTGGCGTGCTACAATATTACGTGCGACGAAAATTGTGAGAGTTATTGCAGTTTGTTTGAGGAAAACCAGCGATGCGTTGAAAAAGCGGAAAAGTGCGTTTTTCTCGGAAACGGTTGATATTCGGACCATGGTATATTTGGTCATTTTTTGACGTAAATATGGTCTAGAATCACCTGCTTTATTTGTGCCACGTGGACCAAGTACACCCGGTATAGGTCTCACATCAATCAAATCATGTGTTTTTCTAGAGTGCAGCAAAGAGACAGACCTCTTTTCTTACGACTTGGCGTGAAAGTCGGAGTTTTCTGCGCATACATATTCTTCTGCCGATAAATCACCAATGGGGAACTTCACATTTTTCAATCACTGGTGTTTCTTGAAGAGTGTGCTTCAACAAGACAATTGCCCACATTAAACATTGAAATCAATCAAGAGTTTTTTTAGGCGAATTTTTTAAAATGTTGAGTGGGGGTTTGATTGCGTCAAAGGGCAGTTAATGAAATGGATGGTGTTGGGAAGAGGGGGGAATACGCGTTTTCTGGGGTTTAATTTTTCTTGTTATTTGTAAGTTTCCTCAAATGCTTCAAAACTGCACATTGACGTCATTTTTCCCTCGTACCATCCATCCCCTCCTGAAGAACTTTGAAATTTATCTAAAGATCACCAGTAGCACCAATCGGCCAGGAACTACTGTTAATATCCTTGTCCGCATGTGTCAATTCACCGATATACTTTTCCCCCAAATCGGGCATTCATGCAAGTTTTCCATTCACAGTCGAGAAATAATGAATCGTAATCGTAGTTTCAAGGGATAGTTTTGATCAATAGTCATTTTTACAGTCATTATCCGAAGCACTAACAGCGCTAGCTAATTCGACGTACACTGCCCAAATTTCGAATTTATCGGTAGAAACAGTACAATTGTCGAATAGTCAATAATTATTATCTACCGTAAAAATTATCAGGTTTGGTATGACAGTCTAATTTTCCGACGCGTACTCAGTCAAGGAAAAATAATTCTTTCTGACGGCAACTTGATCGTTTCCTTGAGCTTGTTTTCCAGGCGTTATGCTTTCGCCTAAAATCTATATCTCGGGAAAATGACTGACACAATAATAATGTCATCTTATTTATTGCACTCCTATTTCGTATACACTACAACTTGAAGTGAAATTGGTACGTTTCTGATTTCAATTAGAGCATCACTAGACACTGGCTGAGGCATTATCACTTGTAATAAACTCGCGGGGTCAAGGGCACTTCTTCTGACAGTTCTGACTTCGACTCAAAAAGATACCTAGATGCGAAAATGTTCAAATATCAGGGTTTCAAGTAAGAAGTTAAGAAAACGAATTCTGGTGTATAGTTTTCGTACTAAAATTTCCCATTTTAATTTTTTCCACGCGATGTACAGCGCCATCTCTTGTCTCAGGGTGATTTTCAAAGCTTCACCGTCAACAGCCTTAATAGGTCTGTTCCAGTGAGGTGTTGGGAAAATATTCGGAGTAGATTTGCTATAGGACCAGCCAATATTTTATTGGCTGGCCCCATGGCAAATTTGCTCCAAACATATTTCCAAACACCTTACTGGAACAGACTAATATTCCTATTGGTTCAAAAAGAAAAAACTGATCCAATATTTATGGTTGTTATTTTATTGACAAAATTTCACAAATAGGAGTATTCATGAACAATGGTTGCATTGCAAAACTCGGGGCTCGTGTTTAAACGCTGAAGTGTAGAATTAAGTGCTTACTGAAGTTTTGCAGCGGTGATTTGTGAGTTTTCAACTCCCCGTTATCATAGTCGGAAGGTTAGTAACTTCCTTTCCTTCATTAATATTTCATTTTTAGGCTTTTGGCTTATTATTGCAATAAGCCAAGACCCTAAAAATAAAATATTAATCAACTTGTATGGCTTAAAAAGTAATAATATTCCTTTCCCTCATTTTGTTGTCAACCATCGTTGAACTTTTATGGCATTTTTGAAAAAAAGAGGGCAGAAAGGTTTCATCGCGATGAAAAAGGCTATCGAAACACCTCGGAACATGTTTTGTTGGATTATTAAACATTTACTCAGCGCTGAGCTGGATCAACAGTTTTGCAACGGCAAAAGATTAAGTGCTCATTAAGCGCTGAACAAGTCTGAAGTTTCGCAACGCGGCCAATGCTAAACCTTGTATTTTTGTTATTATACTACAATCCGAACAGATGGGTGCAGTTCACAGATCCATTAGACTTTTATCCCCAATGCTCTCCAACCACTTCCGAGCCAAATCACGATTGGAGGGCAAGTAATGTTGGGGCAATGTTCTGTCCTCACAGCCGGGTACACAGCACTTGTGCTTCCCACCAGGCGTTGTTACTAAGTGTGGATGTAGGAACAAGGCTTCAAAGGAAAAAATATTCCTGAATGTAACTCAGAAGTACCTTTAAGGTAGGGACAGAGGTTCGTTCTTAAAACGCTTGAAAAGTAAAAAAAGGAATGCGTTCTGGAAGAGAACAACAAAAGAAAATCAAGGCGAGGGAGAAGTTCTGAATATAACGGTTGAAATATAGACAGGAAAAAAGGCAGGAATGAAAGAGAAAAACGAAAAAAACAAGGATTTGAACAAAGGAACCAAAACAACTAACCAAGCACGAGGCACAGAGCACACTGAAAGGCTCTGACCGACGAGGGTTTCTAAGCGCTAGGTTCATGAGCGGCTGGCCTTCTAACTAAATTTCGAAAAGGTAGCGCTCCAAGCGTAAAGCCGACTAAAAACTCTGTCTCAATTATGAACAATAGAGTTTCCACCCCATGGTGTAATGATTGTTTTCGGACTTGGTGGCGAGCAGCGCCGCCAGCGCTGTGTCAATGGCAAGAAGATGAATTAATACAGTCCAGACCAAATGTAAACAAACCTCTTGATTACAAGGGAGCTTGAGTTCAGTTTTGTTATTTTAGTGCGTTTTTGCTTATTTATTTTTACTTTTTTTTTCGCGAAAATGCTGAGAATTGACGAAATTTGTGAAGTGGGCTTTTGCACTCATAAATCTAGAAATTTCAAGGAGGCTGAAGAACTTATAGCGGCCGGTCTCGTTGTCCTCTCAGGGAAATTGCCTTCAGATGGTGAAGGCGTTCATCACGCATGCATCGTTAGGAGCTCTTCGTCGCCTGACAAGACTTACCAGGCTGAAGGAGTTCTAGCGAGCCAGGTCAGTTGCTTGAGATTTACTAAAGTCAAGTGTAGTAATTGTAAGGCAGGTAGCTCAGGCTCTTGCAAGCACGTTGTTGCCTCCTTGGTGTCCGTCAACCGGTATGTTGTAGTTCTTGAATTTTTTTTGCAGTGTTTGAAGGGGAACATACATTTGAAATTTGTTTAAACACCCTGTTGTCTCACACGTTGTGTGGCTTGGTGAGTGTGAGAGGAAAAAAGAGGATATCTGGGGCCTTATTCTGAACGGTCGGGAAAAAATGCCACAAGCGGGATCCAAGGACGCCGAATAAGAAATAACATTATCCCTCCATAGCAACCGATTTTTGCGGCATTTTCACACGGCTCCGGAATACGGCTCGGCGCGTGTAGCACTGTCACGTAGCCGTAGCACTTCGGTCCATGATTTTCTTCTAATGTAGGAACTTTTTCCACTACTATTTCCGGGAAAGAATGAACCGGTACGGTTTTATAATTTTTCTTTGTTGCCGTAAGCCAAGAGCAGGCCAAGCAAGAACCCGAAATTTCTTTGGTTTTGTCTGCTATGCTTGGCACCCAGGGTGTATACTTGTGTAGTACTTGTTGTAGAAGTAGGTGCCTTCAAGCAAAGCAAAAAATGTGAGAACTACCACACACCGGCTGACGGGCATCAAGGAGGCAACAACGTGTTTGGAAGAGCCTGAGCTACATGACTCCTGCCTTACAATTAGTACACTTGAGTGACTTTAGTAACACTCAACCAATTGGCGCCTGGCGCGCTAGAACTCCTTCAACCTGGTAAGTCTTGTCAGGCGACGAAGCAAAAACGTATCTTTAAAAAAATCGTGGCAAGCTTAATGCTATAAAACTTTAAAAATGAATATTTTGGTAGAAAACCGCTTAGTTTAGAAGTTATGAGTGAAATCCCTTGAAAAGTCAGAAAAATTTGTGTTTTTTGGCCCTCTCCAGGTTAGCACAGGGTTCTCGGGTTTGAAAACTTGACAGATTCATCCCCAAACAACCTGTAAAAGTTCTAATAACTTTTGAATTTTTTCCATGGATACAACGTACATATCTACTGGACCTCTCTGGCACTCTCTGAGAGAATCAAGAGTACCTATGCATATATTATATTCAAGCGCGCCGCTATTATATAATATTGTATCGTGCTGTCTATATGTCTACAACTTTCAGTGCTCTTCTCCACTGGTACGTATAAGCAGAATGTACGTGACCGCACACTTGTGTGCTCACGTGTCAATGCTAAAAACGTCTCAACACTCAAAGTAGAACTCGAGCCTGTTTATTATTTTACCATTACAACCCCCCTAAATAATGAACTACAAATGAAGAGAGGGGACAGCGTCATCCATGTGGTGATCGATTCGATTCACATTACACCCGTCCCAGGATACCCCGGTACAAATTGTGTTCTCCCTTCTCCCGCACCCCCCACCTCCTCACCTACTCACACACAAAATACAACCCTTGAAGCTGCCACCCCCAAAACGTGTATAGAACGGAGGAAAAGGAGTGGCCTATACCGCTTAAGGGTAATTTTCAATTTGAAGCCTGCGCCGCCGACAACTGTTTTTCCCGTTCGAACCCCCCCACCCACCCATTTCAAAACAGGGTGCCGCCTCCGTTCCATATGTTCCACGCCCATCTCGTGACAAAACCGATTTTGCATAGTTTCGTAGACTTTTCTGTGTGTTATGCGAGGGCGACCTTTACAAAAAATGAAATTTAAAAATCGTAATCGTCCGTTTATACATTTTTAATGGACGGCCTGTCTTCAAGAGCTCTCTCGGGAACCGGCTACGGCGGGTCACCGTCTTCGGCCGATTTTTTCCTGTACGACGAAGAAGACTTGAGTCAATCGTCGGACTCCAACTTTTCCTGCACCAGCGATTTGGAAACTGCAGGTATTTCATACCAGAAATCTATCTTATACTTCATACTTTATTTGTTATTTTTCTGATCACCTTGATCAGAAATCCAATATTGCGTTGTTTATTACAAAAATGTTTGTCATCAATAATGATACTACCTTAAACATGAGGAAAAAGATAAAAAAAAGAGTGCAAACCGCAGCCTGTAGGGCGTGCGTGAATAAACAATTGATATTTTTTGTATGCTAATGCCCGATTGTGGGCAATGTCCTATATTGATTTCGAGACCGTTTAATTTTATAGCTACAAATGATCTGGATTGTTTAATGTTTAATTATTGCCCATATTACATTTCGATTGGATGATATTGTAATTTATGTGTATCTGTAGTACAGTATTCAACAAATTAGTATTCTCACGTGCCGTGCGTATTAGTGAGAACAAACAGAATAGAAATGCACTGTTAATATACCGGTGCATAAACAGTGCACTAGAACGTCATTATTATAGCATTATCAGGGTTAATGTGGGATATGTATCCACAGAGAGATAATATACGTTTATGGATGAATACCGCCTTGACCCGGAATTCTCATATTTTTGCTTCATCCTTCGCCCTGGAAGCCGTTAATTTTATCCCAGAAATTCATTTTTCGGCCGTCAAACAATTTTCTGTGTGACTATACATCCCAAATTGACATTTTTATAATGATACTCACTTCTGTCTGTAAAGACTAGTACACGCTGAGACTTTTTGAGTCCGATTCTTTGTGTATAGAAATGAATCCCGCGAGAGTCGGGGCAGAGTCGATTCTTTTTTGCTTGAATATTGTGTTGAATATGAAATTAATATCAAGCAAACCCCGTGATTTTGATACATGCCCTTGCAATTCAAACCAAACCTAATCAGCCACGCATATATAATTTTCCACTGCCCACTTCATACTGAAGAAGCAGCGCGTCCCAGCTAGCCAACAAAATGTCAGCACGTCGATTCTCCTCGAGGATAAAAAACCTCGAATCCTGATTCCTGGGTCCCTCCACGCATGGTTTTGTCCAAAAGGGTCGTGCCCACCCCACTATTTTCATTTTTGCTACCGTTACTTTATTTTTTCACCTAAGACATCATGTTTTATGTTTCAAATAAGAACAAATTGGATGTAGGGGGGCTATGCGCCGACCAAACACTCACGAAGATTGCACCCAAGGTGCGGTCCAGTCTCCGTTTCGACCTCAGACCTATCGATATCAGCCCGGCAATTGAGCCGAGTACGGAGCCGATGGACCGCCCCTTGCCGGGAGCGGAAGTGCTACTGCACTACGATCCCCGTGAGTGTTTGATGGGCGCAGAGCCCCCCCTACATCCAATTTGTTCTTATTTGAACACTGGCCGCGGCGCCTGTAGCGGCAATATCGCCAGTCCCCGTTTCGCCCTCACGGTTCTCTTCGGTTGTCTGGTGATCCGGGTACTCCCCGTCTTGGTCTTACCATAACGGGTTGAGAGCCATCGAGCGGTCCATCGGCTCCGTACTCGGCTCAATTGCTGGGCTGATGAGACCAGGACCAGGAGTAGGCCTGGTGGCTGAAGGTCTGAGGTCGAAACGGAGACTGGACCGCACATTGGGTGCAATCTACATGTTTTATGTTTATTATTTCATTCACCTATTTCAAACTTCAGAGAGAGCGTAAAACAGTGAGCTCAGGCAAAAAGTTAAATCGAGAAGGGAAAGTCAATCCTATAATCCCCAGCTACACTGTTTTCGAACATTTTGGTCCGAGAGACTGATGTATCGTAATTAGCAGACCGATTGCGAGATACAATCACAGATCTTGCGGCGTTTATCTGAATAAAACGGCAAGACCCGAGATCGCCAGACATTTTCCGTGGGACAGGGGGTTCAAAACAGAGCTAGCTGTTGGCAAACACACCT
This sequence comes from Corythucha ciliata, assembly GCA_038030265.1. NCBI lineage: Eukaryota > Metazoa > Arthropoda > Insecta > Hemiptera > Tingidae > Corythucha > Corythucha ciliata. Next base: position 3,539,942 of record CM075942.1, on the reverse strand, counting down.
TTTGGTGGTTGACCGGAAGCTGAGTCTTGGCGATGCCATGGCTCCCTTTTGGAGGTAAAACAGTCTAAGAACTGGACAGAGTGTGCCAGAAGCTGCGGGTTGCCTCCCAAAACCGGTCAGTGTTCCACGCAAACACGCTCCGTCCCTCCACACGCCAAGTGTAAGCTGGAAGAATTTGACAGAGCCAGCCTCACGGAATTGAGGTCTTTTGATTAACCAAAGGTGGAAAAATTGTTTTTATGGAGAGCCGAATCCGTAAAATTGTTTTTTATTGAGCCAAATAACCCGCAAAATTGGTATTTTGAGTATGCCAAGTTCCGCGAATTCTGTTGTTTGAAAATACTAACCCTCAAGATTGGTTTATTGAAGTGCAAAACCTATGAAGTTGGTTCTACTCAGAGTCAATCTGAATCAAATGTGAGTCGGAACATGAATCTACGCAGCCCGGACTCTGAGTCACAAAAATGAATCGACTCGAAGAGTCTCAGTGTATACTAGGCTTAAAACGGATGGATAAAATAAACAATTCACGTTGAATAGCGGCAAATATTGAGAACAAGCGCTCATTTGCCACTTAAGTTTGGAAAAATACACGAATTCGAGATATCTGAAGACAATTTCACCGACGAAACAGAGAAAATACGCTAAACCCAAGTTTTTATAGGTTTTTAAAAGGCGAAAAAAATTTAAAAGGCGTTTTAACGTGCTCGTCTTGGGGCAAGTGCTCGGAGAAAAGTCCTAAAATTCGTTGCTGAAGTAGCGAAAAAGCGCTGAATTATAGAATACAACGAATTAAATCACTGATTCGTGGCTAAAAATGTAAACAAACACTATAATGCGGCGATAATTGAGAAAAAGAGCTAATTCACCGCTATAAAATTGAGAAAAAGCGGCAGTCCATCACTTAGCAGGCTTGACTAATAGTTTTTGAAAACGCCAATTCGTGATTTCTCGAAGCAAAAACGTGACTGAAATCGGGAAAAATCGCTAATTCACTTGGATAAAAGTGAAAAAATCGCTGATTCGCAGCTAAAATTGAGAAAACCGCCTAATTCCCGGCTAAAACTGAGAAAATCTGCTAAAGTCCCGCCTAAAATTAAAGCAAACCACTCATTCGAAACTAAAAATGAAGAAAAACGTCAACTCGCGGATCAATTTGAGAAAATCCGCAAGTTCACGGCTAAAATTGAGAAAACGCGGTAATTCGAGGCTGAAATTGAGAAATAATTCTCGACTAAAGCGATTACGGACACGTGTCGTCAAAACCCCGCTTATTCACGGCTAAAACTGAGATAAACCGCTAATGCCCGCCTAAAATTGATGTGGATAACGCTCATTTCCTGCTGAAATAAAGACAATTAAATCTTATTGTTAAATTCATGGCTAATTTTTGCGAAAAGCGCTTATCTGCAGGTAGAACGGAGAAAGACGCTAATTCGCGGATCAGTTTGAAAACAATGCGCTAATTTACAGCTAAGATTGAGGAATTCGGTGATTCGCGGATAAAATTAACAAATACCTAATCCAACGCTAAAATTGGGGAAATAATTTGCGGCTAAAATGAGTTAAAAGCGTTAATTCACTGCAAAATAGAAAGAAACGCGCTAATGTGAGCTAAAATTCACAGATCACTTGGTAAGGCCGCTTGTTCATGGCTAAAACTGCTACGACTGCTAATTCCCGGCTGAAATTGAGAAAATGCGTTAATTCGCAGCTAATATTACAAAAAACGCTCAATCGGAGCTAAAATGAAAAAAAAAAAAACAACAATTAACGGAGTTTGTGGAAATGTCTCTGATTCGGAGCTGACATGGAGTGAAAGCGGTGATTCAGGGAAGCTGAAATTCAGAAATAATTCTCAGCAAAAATGAAAAAAAAAAACAACAAAAAATGCTAATTCATGACTGGAATTGAGATAAACGCTAATCCGCATGACTAATTGTAAGGAGTGAAGAAAAACGCTGAAATCAGTGGTGCTGGGAACGTTATAACTCGTGGCTAAAACTAAAACAAACCAATAATGTCCACCTAAAATGTTGGTAATGATAATGAGCTCATTTACTGCTAAACATTGAGAAAATTCACGGTCGTGGTGGGTGGATAACAGCGCTTATTCGCTACTGAAACGGAGAACAACGATAAATATGAGAAAATCCACTAATTAACGTCTAAAATCGAGGAAACACAAATTCACACGGTTTCTAGAGGCAAGTGTGCGGCTGAAACTCAGAAAAAAAAAAGTGAAATTTATAGTAGAACCCCATCCTATAATAAATCCTAGATCCGCCACTGAATGCACGTTACAATTTTGCCTGTGGATCTACAGCTTTTCCTGTAGAACTACAGCTTTTCCTGTAGATCTACAGCTTTTCCTGTAGATCTACAGCTTTTCCTGTAGATCTACAGCTTTTCCTGTAGATCTACAGCTTTTCCTGTAGATATACAGCTTTTCCTGTAAAAAATAGCTTTTCCTGTAGATCTACAGTTTTTTTGGGTTGGTCTTCAGGTCTGGTGAGGGGTTATAAAATCATCTCCTTTCAGTAAACTTGCATGCTTACGAAGCCCAAGCAGCTCTTTCTCGTGCGATGCACCTATTTTGCTCTTGTGTTCTTGGTCAACTTTCAATGGCGAATTAGTCCGAAGCCTGTACTTCCCCCTAGAGTTTTTTATTTTGCCCATTTTTTTTTTTTTTTTTTTATTATTAAACGGGGAGGGAAGCCCAGAAGAAACTATCTCCTACCAAACTCGACCTATAAGATCTATTGTGGTGTCCCCTCAGGTTGCCCTGCCAAGAAAGACGCTAGTTTTCAAGCGTCCTCCACCACCACTCCTTAACGAAGTTGAGGATATTTCCCGTAGCCATCCTGGAGATGTCCTCCGGTTGAAGCACATCATTTCCAAGATGTAGAAAGCGTAACCGCCCCAGAGCCTGGCACTCACACAGTACGTGCTCTGCTGTTTCCACGGCCAGGTCGCAAAATCTGCAAATGTCCGTGTCAGACTTCTCCATTAGTCTGAGTGTATATCGAAGGGCACAATGTCCCGTTAGCAGTCCCACCAAGATTCTAAGGTCTCCTCGGCTCAGAGAGATCAGGCCCTTCTCCGATCGTCCCTTTGGAGTGACAAAGAGCTTGGCCTGCCTGAGACCTGGTTGTCTAACCCAGTGTTCACGATGCCTCTCGTCCAACCACGCCTGCACCTGCCTCTTCGTGAAGGACTTCGTGACCCCGAGACTTGGCTCCGGGCCCACGTAAGGCATCTCTGATCCTCTCTTCGCGAGTTGATCAGCCATTTCATTCCCCTCAAACCCCTTGTGACCCGGCACCCACATCAAAGTAAGGCTGTTTGCCGTTGCCACAGGCCTGAGGGCTTCAAGACATCCCCAAACTAGCTTCGAATTCACGACGCTTGAGCCTAGGGCCTTAAGAGCCGCCTGGCTGTCAGACAGGATAAAGATCTTCGCTTTCCGGAGACTCCTCTCACTAATCTTCCGCGCACAGGCTTCTATAGCAGAGATCTCCGCCTGAAAGATGGTGGCGGTCGTCCCAAGGGACTCCCAATGCTGAAGCCTGGGGCCAAAGACCCCAATGCCAGCACCCCCATCCTCTGTGGATCTACAGCTTTTCCTGTAGATCTACAGCTTTTCCTGTAGATCTACAGCTTTTCCTGTAGATCTACAGCTTTTCCTGTAGATCTACAGCTTTTCCTGTAGATATACAGCTTTTCCTGTAAAAAATAGCTTTTCCTGTAGATCTACAGTTTTTTTGGGTTGGTCTTCAGGTCTGGTGAGGGGTTATAAAATCATCTCCTTTCAGTAAACTTGCATGCTTACGAAGCCCAAGCAGCTCTTTCTCGTGCGATGCACCTATTTTGCTCTTGTGTTCTTGGTCAACTTTCAATGGCGAATTAGTCCGAAGCCTGTACTTCCTCCTAGAGTTTTTTATTTTGCCCATTTTTTTTTTTTTTTTTTTATTATTATTAAACGGGGAGGGAAGCCCAGAAGAAACTATCTCCTACCAAACTCGACCTATAAGATCTATTGTGGTGTCCCCTCAGGTTGCCCTGCCAAGAAAGACGCTAGTTTTCAAGCGTCCTCCACCACCACTCCTTAACGAAGTTGAGGATATTTCCCGTAGCCATCCTGGAGATGTCCTCCGGTTGAAGCACATCATTTCCAAGATGTTGAAAGCGTAACCGCCCCAGAGCCTGGCACTCACACAGTACGTGCTCTGCTGTTTCCACGGCCAGGTCGCAAAATCTGCAAATGTCCGTGTCAGACTTCTCCATTAGTCTGAGTGTATATCGAAGGGCACAATGTCCCGTTAGCAGTCCCACCAAGATTCTAAGGTCTCCTCGGCTCAGAGAGATCAGTCCCTTTGGAGTGACAAAGAGCTTGGCCTGCCTGAGACCTGGTTGTCTAACCCAGTGTTCACGATGTCTCTCGTCCAACCACGCCTGCACCTGCCTCTTCGTGAAGGACTTCGTGACCCCGAGACTTGGCTCCGGGCCCACGTAAGGCATCTCTGATCCTCTCTTCGCGAGTTGATCAGCCATTTCATTCCCCTCAAACCCCTTGTGACCCGGCACCCACATCAAAGTAAGGCTGTTTGCAGTTGCCACAGGCCTGAGGGCTTCAAGACATCCCCAAACTAGCTTCGAATTCACGACACTTGAGCCTAGGGCTTTAAGAGCCGCCTGGCTGTCAGACAGGATAAAGATCTTCGCTTTCCGGAGACCCCTCTCACTAATCTTCCGCGCACAGGCTTCTATAGCATAGATCTCCGCCTGAAAGATGGTGGCGGTCGTCCCAAGAGACTCCCAATGCTGAAGCCTGGGGCCAAAGACCCCAATGCCATCACCCCCATCCTTCACAGATCCATCAGTATACCATACTTGCGTGCCGGGCTTAAACCTCGGCAAACCCTTATCCCAAAGGTCGCGGTTGCCTATGTCGACCTTAAAGGGTTTTTCAAAATCCATCCTCACATGCATGAGATCCGTAACGACTTCAGCCGCCTCACTACATGTAACTTCCTCCAGAACACGCAAGTGCCCAACCTGGACACCCCGCTTCACGTACTCCGCCCGCAGCAGTCTCACCGCCGCCATATATGCGGTCGCCTGCACATGAGAGTGCAGGGGAGGCATGTCCAGTAACACCTCCATGGCTGCCGTCGGGCACGAATGCATAGCACCCGTTACTCCGGGACGGCCTGGACTGTCCCTTGTTTCGTCTTCTGCCACCATAGGAGTGAGCCATAGGTGACGATAGGCCTAGCAACGGCTGTATACAGCCACAACACCATTTTTGGCTTTAGACCCCATGTTTTGCCAAACATTTTCCGACCAGCCCACAATGCGAACGTGGCCTTATTCAGCACCCTCTTGATATGCGAGGTCCATTTGAGCCCCTGATCCAGGGTAACTCCAAGGTACTTGACTTCTTTTCCTACTTTCAACACTTCTCCATTCAGTCGAACTACCTTTAATGCCAGCTTCCTCCGCCTGGTAAACGCAACAAGGGTGGTCTTCTCAGGGTTAACCCAGAGACCATGCCTGCTGCACCATCGCTGCACTATGTTAAGGGCACCCTGCATCCTACTGGATATGGTATCATCAGATTTGCCCCTTAACTAGAATCGCAAGGTCATCCGCGTAACCAACTACCTCATAACCCTGCTCCTTTAGGATAGCGAGAAGCTCGTCCACCACGAGCAACCAGAGCAAAGGAGAGAGCACACCCCCCTGGGGACACCCCCTTGAGGGCAACACGGAAACAGTCTCCCCTCCCAGCTCCGAAGTCACGACGCGGCTTTCCAGCATCCCCTTGATCCATTTCACTGAAGATGGATCAACACCCCTGCTCCTTACTGCAGCCTCCATAGAGTCATGAGTGGTGTTATCAAAAGCACCACCTATGTCCAGGAAGCAGCCCAGCACAGTTTCTTTCGCCTCCAGAGATTTCTCAACCTTACCCACCAGTTCGTTTAGGGCGGTCTCAGTAGACTTGCCCGCCTGGTAGGCATGCTGCCCCCTCTGGATTGGTTTAATTTTAAGGCAACCGTCCTTGATATCCAGGCCAATTACCTTTTCCATTGTTTTAAGGAGGAAGAACATGAGGCTTATGGGTCAGTACGCCTTTGCCTGGGCCGAGGAGTTTGCTCCCGACTTAGGAATGAACACAACCCTGACCTCCCTCCATGCCTTCGGTATATACGATAATGCATAACTTGCCCTAAATATCCTTCTGAGACGCGGCTCCAGGACCTCCAGGCCACGCTGTAGCATGACCGGGAATATCCCGTCCGGCCCAGGGGATTTATAGGGCTTAAATGAGCCGATAGCCCATTTAATTTTCGCGGGCGTAAACAATTTCCCCGATGCGCTCCATATTGCATTATTTGCTGGCTGGCAGTCAGCCACCACTTCGCCCTGAACATCTGAGGCCCCTGCATCCCTGGAATCAGGAAAATGACTTCGCAGGAGGACCTCCAGGGTCTCTTTAGCGCTCTCGGTATGCGCCCCATCTGCCTTTTTTATTAGACCAATTTGGCCCGGGCTCTCTTTGGACAGGACCCTCTGTAGTCTGCCCATAACGGACACATTCTCCATCCCCTCACAGAAGGTCCTCCACGTGGCCCGCTTTGCTTTCCTAAGGGCCTTGTTATACTCCGTGAGGGAGTGCCTATAAGCCTCCCACTCCCCACGTGATCTGGCCCTATTGTAAAGCCTCCTCGTTTCTCTTCTGAGCATCTCCAGCTCATTGTTCCACCAAGGGACTTCCCTGTTCCCCTTCTTCACCTTAACAGGACAGCTTTCCTCATACGCACTGAGGACCGCTGAATTGATCGCCTCCACCGCCCTATCGAGATCGGCGTGGCACTGAATGTCCAGGTCCATCTCAGACAACTCCTGTTCAAGATGCCCCTTAAAGACCTCCCAATCCGCGTTCTTGGGATTCCGATACTCTGTACTTCTAACCCTAGGAAACTCGACCTCAAACGAAATCAGCCTATGGTCAGACATTGACGTTTCTGACATGACTTTCCAATCTCTGACACTATTGGCCAAAAACTGGCTAGCCAGAGTAACATTCGGGACCTCACTCCTCGCACTTGTCACGAAAGTAGGGATCGAGCCCTGATTTACCACCACCAGGTCATGCGTCATCAAAAATTGAAAGAGTGACTCACCCCTGGCGTTGACATCTGTACTTCCCCAGATGGTATGGTGAGCATTCGCATCAGCTGCAGGTTCCTCGCGCTGCAGTACAGGACCAAACGCTGAAGCTCCTCCGGCGGCGTCACCTCAGCGTCCCCCGGGAAGTACGCGGAAGCTACCACACACCTCCGGGTCCGGTCCTCGTCCTTGGCTTCCAGGATGACTGCTGTCAAATCTCTGCACAGAAATTCTGGCATAGTTAAAAATTTCACTGCGGGACTTAGAAGCAGCGCAGTTCGTGGCCAGTAAACCAGCTTACCTGCTGTCGCAGAGAGGCCCTTGACCTGCCTCTCCCATGCCCATGGCTCCTGAACCATGGCGACGTCATAACTTCCCCCAGTGAACACCCTGCTCAAGACGGCCGACGCCGCTACCGCACGATGCAGATTCACCTGGAGGAAGCGCAACCCCGTAGCGGTCACTTATTCCCCTTATGTACCCCACTCCGCGATTGCTTCTTCAGCATCGCCTTACTCGGAGTAGGGTGGGGTTTCCGTGCCCGACCTGCCGCCTTCGGGACTCTTTCACCCCCCCGCTGGTCCGACACTATCACCTCTCTCCCCCGTCTTGCTAGTCGATGGCCTAGCATATGAGGGAGCTACCTGCGTTGACTGCCCGGATGCCGTGGCGCCAACCGCTGTTCCCACAGATAGCTCTTCCTGCCGCGGTGCGGGGGTGGGACCCCGCACAGCAGCGGCTACCTGATCCACCTCCATCGGCTGCTGCCGGGGGCCGGAGGATGATCCTTCCCCCTTCCGAGCCTTAGGCCGGATGGTCCCCTTGCTGAACCTGATGTGGACTACATTATTCCTTTCCAGGATCTTCGCCGACTCTTCATCGATGAGCAGGGTCATCATCAAAGCCGGCGTGCCCTGAGGCACACTCCTGGACAGTACCTTCCACTGTCTCACATTTAACCCCCGATTTTGGCGCACGAGGAACTGAAGGACTTGCTCATTCCCCAGATCCGCGCACTTCGGGAGAAATGCAACCGCCACCCTGGGCTTGGGCAGGTCACTCCCCTCAACCACCTTCAACCTTGCCCCCTCCCAGGGTACGATACTTTCAACGAGCGACTTTAACCAAACAACCGTCCCGTCGTCCTCGCAGGTGATGGATAGCCATCCCCTCCTTCGCACCAGACCATCAAACTGGGCACTACCTCCCCAGCGTTAGGTTCCAGCGCAACAATAGCAGCTTCAATGCTCCTTTCCAGGGCCTCAAGCTGGTCGTCCAAGAGGAGGACTGCTGGGTAGTCTCTATGAACCACACCAAGCTTCCTTCCCTTGAGCGCTCCGGTGTACGAAGGACCCTGTGCGGTCGTCCTTCGCTTCTTTTTCACGGCTCCCTCCGGAGTCGTCTCTGCAGAGGCTCTCCCCTTCTTCCTCTTCTCCACCAACTGCAGAGCACTCGCCCTGGCGGCTTCCGGTTCCTTCCCCTTCTTCCGAACCAGCCACAAAAAGCGTGGCGTCTGATCCCTGTTCAGGCCAGAGACGTATTTGTCAAAATCAGCGATCGCCTGGTCTCCAGGCGCCGCTGTTGCGGGATCGACGGGTTCGGATACCGTTCCCTGACCCGCTTGTAATTCGGGTACGCCGGATACCGGCGAACCCGAGAGGGAGACTACTCCCTCAGCGACACCACCGGGGGTTCCGGGCTCAACCACCTCCATTGAGGTGGTCTCCCCCGTCATCTCCACGGTGCCAGGCTGAGCAGGCTGAGGGCTACTGAGAAGCTCGTCCTCAACCTGCTCCAGAGTTATGAACCCTGGGTTTGTCAATGTAAAACGATCGCGATCCATTAACGGTCCCACGAGCAGCTAGGGAAATAAAAGTCACCCACGGCAGAGCCCCCTCATGACGTGGGAAGGCTTAATACTCAGGGAGGTCGCCTGGTATCCCTGAGGCTCCGTTAAATACACAGTTCACCCTGTGTCACGCACCCTTCGGCACGGATCGCATAACGCCTTGGGTTGGTAGCGAGTTCTTTTAAGACCGTGCCCTCGCCACTACACGGCCCATACCCCTCCTCCATTTGTTAAGAGAATTCTCCGTAACAGGGCCGCCAACCGTGCCGCGGATGCCACAGCACGGCGCGTCAAAGACGCCGGGAAGGCTGGAGGTCGGAGTTGGGTGGTCAGTGGCTAGCTGCACCAAAATGCATGGTGCCGTATTTTTAAAAGACGCCATGAAATACACGGCGTCAACGCATAACCACCCCATTTGACCCCACTCATATAGTCTTTTGCCGTTGCAAAACTGTCAATCTATAGCTCAGCGCGATACAAATCACCGTTGCAAAACTCCATTAAGCGCTCAATTATACACTTCAGCGCTTAAGCACGAGCCCCGAGTTTTGCAACGCAACCAACAGGTTACACGAATATGTTTACAGTAAACAAAGGCACTGTAAGTGTAAATTACGCGGCACATCCTACGGTCCTGAAATTGATCGCTATTCTGTGACGAAGAGAGAAACATTGTTTTTGGGATTTCAACAAAATAGTTGGGACATTTTTAATTCAAATTTTATTTAAAAAAAAAATAGTAATAAGTACCACAGATCTGGAGTAATTAGGTACCCTTGAAAACTAATGATGCCATTCACAAGGCTTTTCTTATGGACAGCTGAGGGTAATGAATGATGAGAGCCCGGTAGAAAGTCATTTGTTGCTATACAGAGTTATTCAGAGGGAAACAACGTATTTTCGGGCCGATGATAATTTTATGGCCTTCTCTCTGTCGCACTTATTGGGTTATTGGTCACCCGAAGAGATACCGCAATTAAGTGCAACGGTATTCGAGATGACTCGGTAGAAATTAACGCTATTCTCATTCTTCATTACCGACTATTATAACCGAGGCAGCTGTAAACATTTGAGCGTTCAAAATGGATTATAATTTGCTCTTTGAATGGCGCTTTAAAACTGGCCAAGTTTTAAAATCTTGCACCTTGCTCCATGTATACAGTGACAGGGATACGGAACGGGGGTGTTATTTACTTTAATCTGATTATCACCCTCGTTTCCAAGGGGCTTAAATAGTTGAAGTGAGTGGGGGTTGTACCGCGGAAGAGGAACAGGGAAGTATGAAAATGTAAAAGATTATCTATTTCCTATAAGGGTTAAATAAAGAGTGTATAGGGGGGGGGCCCGTGAATAAGAGAATTGGCAGGATGAAGGCGGGGGGAGGGGTTGGTGAACACTTGTGAAAACATTCATCCCTCGCTCCAGAGGGGTTTTCGGGCCCCTTTTAGATCGAAAAAAAAAGGGGACCTTCCTATATTGATCAGCTATTAATTTGTGGTTAATATCGTTATTTTCTACATTTTCAGAGCCGAGATCAAGGCGAAGGCAGTCCCGTTGCGCTGTTCAACAGCTTCAACAACGACAGGCGGCCAATTTACGCGAGCGTCGACGAATGCAGTCCATTAACGAAGCGTTCGACGGTCTTCGAGCCCACATTCCAACTTTGCCGTACGAGAAACGTTTGAGTAAAGTTGACACGCTTAAATTGGCCATTGGTTACATCAAATTTTTGACGGAGCTGGTGAGAAATGATAAAATTCACGGCGGCGACGGCTCGGGTAGTGGAATGGGCGGTGGAGCGACGGGCGGCGGCGGCGGTGGTGGCAAGGGCTTGAGCGGTCGTAACAGGAATCAAGCCAAGGAACAGAAGAAAATCATAATTCGGGGTAAGGATTGATTTTTTTGGGAGGGAATTTCAGTGTTAAAGGGAGTGAAAAACAGGTGCAGCGGTTTCCATGAACAGAAGAGGGGTCAAAAGCAGGTGTTATGACATGCAAACGATGTTAAAACTTTAGGAAGAATAAGAGAATATCCTACGGTCGGAATCGTTAGGTAATTTTCCGTTCGGCTGCACATTGAACGAGTCATTGCGCGTTTAATAATAAAGTGTTGGGGCTCGTGCAGATTATTCATTTCTCTGTTATTACAATCGGAAACAAGGAGACTAAATCACCGAAATTTAAAATTGAACTGAGAGCAAAATTTAGCATTTCATCCTGAAGGCAAAGGAACGTTTGCTCATGATTGGAGTTTATACAATTAAAATATTTAGGAATGCTTGAAATCACGTTGAAACTCGACTCGACTTCATTATCAAAGTTTTAAACGCCTTTTTAAAAACCTCTAATTTATTTTGAACACGAATGACCCACAAAATTACAGTATTAAAACCACTAATTTTGTCCTTGAATATCAGTGATGTTTCCTTTTCACCCTGGGCTCTCAACGTATGTATTTTTAATTGAAAAAGCGTGTACCTATCTATACGGAAATTATAACACAATATCCTGCAACAATCTCGGATAAGTGTATAGGGTGGGACGGGGTAGACACGTGTCTTGACAATGGGCCCTTTTTACAAGTTCTGTTTTTGTTTACATTGTCTAGGAAGGCGCGTGTGCCCGGGCGCGTGACCTTTTTTAGACACTAAGAAGACTAACAGGTTGGAAATCTGTTTTAATTACTTCCAGAACATCACCGGATAGAGATTGCTTTTTCCTTTGGAACGATTTCGCGTGTATATCATTTACAGAATCTCTCAAGTTGAGTAACACTATAAAGGCCTCATTTCTGAGTGTTATTTGGAGCATTTTCTGTACCGCTAAAAGCCCCCTTCCTTCTCCCCCAATTACAAACTATTGCCACTCATCTAACACTGTTATTAAAATCGAGCCCATAAGAGCAGATGTTTTTCGAATCCGTCCCTCCGAAGTGGATTCTCTCCCCTTTATTTTTTCACCCCCCTCGATACAATTCTAATGTCTGCGGGGTCGCATCACGAAACAGAGCCATGCGGGAGGACCCCCGGCCTCATCATTTTACTCACAAAAACGATACCGTCACGAATCACCTCGCTAAACTGAAAAACTCTTACACGCACTCACCCCTCAACAATATACCATTGTTCCAAATCCATTGTTAAAAGCCACGATATAACTTCATTAAAACGACACTATTTTTTTCCCCTCCCTTCTCTAATTGTTGCCAAATTAGGGAGCTACGGTTGCCCGTACGCTGCACACAGTCTCTCTTGGTCGTCGGACAAGGAGAACGGGCGAAATGGAGTCATGTTCGCAAAAGTTTGGACACCGGCCGATCCGAGAGCAACCAGTAATCATTCCTCGCCTATTAACACCAATAAAAATTCAGGTTACGACAGTTTGTGAGGCCATTTTAATTTGTGATTTTTTTTTTTTAAATTCTAGTCTTTTGCAAATCATACCAACGTTATTTAAATTGTTGTACGTTTATTATAATAAGAACCGTGTCTACAATTTTCATTTTTCAACCCATCCCCCTTGCGGCAATTCCCTTTTCAATCCCCCCCCCCTCACCGACTCCCAGACTTTGGGTTTGGTTCAATACAGAGGACTCGTGGGAAATGAACAGGTGGATAAAAAACTAAAACGCTTTAGCACCCTGCCATATTCTTCTTCATCCCCCACTCCTCATCATCGCTATATTCTGTCAACCTTTAACTCTTGGAAAGCTGAGAAACAAGTAGAGTGCCCGCGCGTTCAAACAACGCTGGAAAACCATCCTCTTCTTATATTTTCGATCCCTTTCGTATTTGGGGTAAACGCTGAGAGAAACGTCGTTTATTGGTTGCTTCATAAGAGGGAGCAGGAGGGGGGGGGGGTCGGGGATGAAAATGAGAAGTCCTGCGCTTCGCGCGTGAGAATTCGAACCAAATGTTTTCTGAGAAGACCGCTGTGTCAATGTCGGTGAGAGTTTGTCGATGGTGTGTCTGAGTGAGTAGGGACAGGAGAGTCTCATTGATTTTTCTTTTTTATGCTAATTATTTATTCCAGTAGGGGGGGGAGTGGAAGTGGAGCCGTTTCTTCAACTCTAAAATATAAGCAAATTTCAAAAATTATCTGCCAAATTTGCCTGCTAATGAGGACGACAAGTGAGCAAGAGAGAGGGAAGATGACCAAATCAATTTAACCTTTCACGGCTGCAAAAATTGACTGATTTTGGTTTTGCAAAAGGATTTTTACTCGTTGATGGCACAGAATTTGCGGATTTTTCAAATCAGCGTAACCCGGAAATTTCATATTCAAAATTCATTTTTTTATTTTTATTTTTTTAGAAAAACGCCTTGTAGCATGAAGCAGCGTAAAATCTTGAATACTAAATGCATTTTGTTTTTTATTTTTCTCCAAAAATAAAATCGTTCACTGCCAGGGGTGGGCAAGATACTTGAGTATTTAAAATTCTTTGTATTTTAAATACAAAATACGTATTTTGTAATTGTATTTAAATACTTTTGGAAAAGTATTTGTATATCAGTATTTAAAATGCATTTTTGAAAGTATTTTGGGCTTTGTATTTGAAATACATTTTCAAAAGCATTTTGTATTTCACACTCAACGAAAATACAAATACAAAATAAATACTTTTAATTTCAACGTTCTTTAGTTTCCACTTCTTCGCCACCATTCACCAGTACAACCTAACTTAGTGACACCATCTTTGGCAGAAAAACCCGGTGTAATAACAGCCTTCGATTGACGTTTTCATCTTTCGAAAAAGTGGAGAGGGAAGGGTAGTCATGACGGGAGGTGGAAGTTCCGAATTCCTTGTTAGCACAACTGCCGCAAAAATGATGCTAGCGGATGGAAACTTGGCACAAAAATGGATCATACAGTGCCATAGCCTACAAGTACAGAAAGCTGTACAAGTAAACAAAACTCGTGGCAATGATTGCGAAAAACAACGCTAATTCGAGTTTAAACTGGACCAAAATGGCAGATTCACAACTCAAATGGCGAAAAATCGCCTATTAATATAAAAAAAAAAGAGAATAGATAATGTGCTAATTCGCTGCAAATTATCAGAAAACGCTATTTCACAGCTGAAATGAAGAAAAATCAATAATTCGCGGCTGAAATTGAGAAAACACAAATCTGTATAGCTTCTGAAAGAATCGAGGCTCAAACTGAGAAAAAGCGCTAATCCGTAGAAACAAATTGCTCACGCGGGCTAAAACCTGAAAAAACTACGCGGCCAGAATTGTAAAATATTAATTAGCGGGGCCAACTTTAAGAAAAACACTAATTTTCAACTGAAACTGAGAAAAAAGTGCCAATTGACTGCTAAAAAATGGCTAAACTGCAGCTGAAAATGAGGAAAACGCCAAATCGTGGCTAAAATGGAGGAAAATCGCCAATACAAACGAAAGAATCCCTACTGCACTGCTAAAATTGATTAAAAGCGCTAACCCGTGGCCAAAATTGGTTAAAGTTGTAGCGTGCCAACAGCTAACAAACCTCAATTTTTATTTTAAAAAATTACAAATATTGTGTTAAAAAAACAACAGTTCAGTCAGTTTGATCGCGAGTTCATATTTTCCCAATTTTTCATTGTCGTTATAAAAAAGATCTCTAAATTTTTCGTTGGCCGTTAATTTGTATACCGAAGAGAGCGCGACCCACGCGAAAAATTGACAAAACGCAAATGCGTATAGCTTCTATTCGAGGCTAATGCTAAACAATAAACGCTAATCCATGGCAAAAATTGAAGGAAAACTCGTTTTCAGCTCAAATTGGGAAAAAGTGTTATTCCCGGCTAAAATTTGAGGAAATCACGAATTCGTGGCTGAAAAATTAAGGTAATTCGCGAATTCACAGATTATTAACGCTTCAAAGCAGCTAAAGTTAAAAAAAACGCGCATTTACGGCTAAAATTGAGGAAAATTATCGCGGATAAAGTGTGTTGGAATTTCTAATTCCGCCTTCTGACGACAACTTTGTGGCTAAAATTGAGGTAAACGGCCAATTCATGGTTATTAGTAAAAGAAAAAACACTGATTCACGGCTAGAACTGAGATGAAGCCCTATTCTACATATAATTAAAATTGAAAAAAATTACTAATGCGGTGCCAAAATGTAAAAGAACCCGCCAATTTGCGGCTAATATAGAGTAAATCAGTAATTATTCTGGCTAGAATAAAGAGAGAAGTTAATTTTCAGCCTAAATTGAAACAAAAAGTGCTAATTCGCTGTCAAAAATGGAAGAATTTCCGATTTGCAGTAAAAATATCGGAGAACGCCAATTCGTGGCTAAAATGAACAAAATTCGCTAATACACGGGCTAGAAATAGCTACTACACTGCTAAAATCACGAAAAAGCGCTAATTTACGGCTAAGATTGAGACAAATTTAAATTTGCGTCAAAAATTGGAAATACGTTAATTTCTGGCTTCCTCGGGAGACTTTGAGGCTAAAATTGAGAAAAAGCGCTAATTTATGGCTATGAGTGAAAAACTCGCAAATTCGCGGCTAAAACTGAGACGAAATCGCTATTCCGCAGTGTATGGTTACGGTGAACAAAAAATGCTGATTTTTGGTAAACATTTCGAGAATTTTACGGCTAATATTGAGTAATTTTCAGCTCATACTGAGTAAACCGCTAGAAAAAATCGCTAATTTGCAACTAAAATTGTGGAAAACGCCAACTCGAGGAAAGTTAAAGAAACATCGCTGATTCACAGGATACAAAATCTACTTTGCTGCTAAAGTTGGGGAAAAGCGCATATTTATGTCTTTATGTTGAGGGGGGGGGTTACCCCGCTAATCAGTTGCTAATTTGCGGCGAAAAACGCTAATTTGCTGTCAAAGTTGACAAAAAGCACTAATTCGCGGCTAAAATGGAGAAATTCGCAGTTTAAACTTGGCATAAGCGCTGTTTAGCGGATAGACTGTGGAAATAGCGGTAATTTTCCTACAATATATGGAAAAGGCCATGGCTAAAATTAGGAAAAGGCCTTAGAGGTTACCAATAGAGGTCTTATGTATATTTAGAGACTTTTAGGGGCCTCTTGAAGATTTCCGCCCCGGGCCCCGATATAGGTCCACCAGTGACCTCACCTCCGCTTTCAGCTCACGATCCACCAGTGCTCGCCGGTTCGGTACTAAATATTTGGTGACAACTTGTCTACTTTTTTTGCGCATCGCGGCGCAGCGCCATTTCGCTCTGCTACATCTTGTCAACTTGTCTATTGAAGGACCTGATATTTTTGAATTATTTATTTTTCGTGTTTTTCGCACTATCTGCCATCGAAATCGAATTTTTGAAAAGTATTTTAAATTGTATTTGTATTTTATTCAAAATACAATTCAAAAAGTATTTGTATTTCAGTATTTAAAATACATTTTTGAAAGTTTTTTGGGCTTTGTATTTAAAATTACATTTTCAAAGTATTTTGTAAAGCGACAAAGAGCCTCAAGCGGCCAAAAGTGCCCATACCACCCATTCGAACTGGTGAAGGAACATGGGCTAGGAGCGCAAAGGAAAAAGTGCAGGTATTTGCAGATCATCTGGAAAGAACCTTCCAGCCCCATCCACGGCAGTCAGCCAACGAATGTGTATCCTACGTACCCAACAAGGACAACAGGGAAATTCGGCCAGTAATGATCAAAGAACTAAGGACGGAAATTATGACCAACCTCAGTACGAAAAAATCCCCCGGGTATGACTTGATAACAGCCAGGATAATGCGGAAGCTGCCCGAAAGGGGACTTAGGAAGCTACTGTATTTAATCAACGCAGCCTTACGCCTCAAGTACGTCCCCCGGCAATGGAAAGTAGCTGAAGTTATAATGATAGCGAAGCCGGGAAAGCCAGCTAATGAAGTGAAGTCGTATCGACCCATTTCACTTCTCCCTACAGTCTCGAAACTTTTTGAGAAACTCCTCCTGAAAAGACTAAGGCCTATTCTAGAAGAAAAACGAGTCATAACATCCCATCAGTTTGGATTCAGAGAACAACACTCCACAATAGATCAGGTCCATCGGATAGTGAATGCTGCGGAGTCTACTCTGGAAGAAAAGAAAATCTGTTCGGCTGTCTTTTTGGACGTAGCTCAAGCGTTTGGTAAAGTTTGGCACAAGGGGCTTGAGTTCAAGTTGAATAAACTCCTTCCGAAAAAATTATACGAAATTCTGAAATCTTATTTATGCGGTAGACACTTCCGAGTGAAACATGAGGGTGAATATTCGCGGTTGCGTAAAATTTCAGCTGGAGTACCTCAAGGAAGCGTCCTTGGACCAGTGCTTTACCTATTGTACACGAGTGACCTACCCGTAAGAGAGGACTCAATCATTGTAACGTTTGCCGACGACACAGCTCTTCTTGCAGTCGGAAATGATGTTGAAGAGGCTACTAGCAAAATGAAAACCGCGGTAGAAGAAGTAAACACCTGGACAAAAAAGTGGAGAATAAATCTCAACGAGGAGAAATCTGTTCATGTAAACTTTACAAATCGCAAGACCAGCCCAATCCCTGTGCAACTCAATGAGAAAATAATACCATTTGCAAACACGGCGAAGTACCTAGGCATGACGCTGGATGCTAAACTCCGGTGGAAGCCTTACGTCAAAAAGAAAAAAGAGGAACTCAACACCAAGCTCAGAAAAATGTACTGGCTGCTCGGAAAGCATTCTGAGCTCTCGATGGCCAACAAGCTCCTGCTATACCAGCAAGTTCTGAAGCCGATCTGGGCCTACGGGTGTCAGCTTTGGGGCTACACCAAGAAAAGCAATGTCAAAGTCATACAAACTTTTCAAAACAAAGTTTTGAGAATGATAACAAATGCGCCCTGGTATGTACGAGAGCTTGACCTGCATCGTGACCTGCAAATTGAAACGGTGGCAGAAGCTATCAAAAAACGAGCAGCGGAGCACGAAAAAAGGCTCCACAAACACCCTAATGTCGAGGCACTCGTCTTTTGCTGGATACTGCAGGAGACCTTCGAAGGCTAAAAAGGACCAAACCCCTTGACTTGGTAGCTACATTATAAGTGTAGTGAAGCCACAAAATGTGTTTTGTGAAAGTGAAGTTGCTAGATGTTATTTAATTTTTATTTGTATATATAGCAGTTGCAACATGTAATAAATGAAATGAAATAAAAATTGCAGGTATGGCTCGCTAAAACGCTATTTGTAGAGCCGTAATACTCTTGTTTTGCTGATAAGCGCTAATTTTTGATGTTGTAGTCGGAGAAAGAACATCAGGGAATCATTTTTATTCTTTTCTCCGAAGAGAGCTAGATGGGCATAGAACATACTATACACACTACGAACATACTATACACATACTATACATAGGTAGAACATACTACACTATATGTAGAATAATATACTACACTATAGAAGTAGTGACGACAGGTGTAACAACCTTGTATTTTTAAGAGCTCACTGATGATGATGTAAATACATCGAAACCGGTTTGAGTAAACGTAAAGTCGTAGAGAGACATCTCGCTTTTTCGATATATATATATATTCTGAGAAAAAAAGGATAGGAGTTCCGTTCAAGAAGGTCAGACGATAATAACGACATCGCGAAACGTTCATCGCTCCCCTAGGTAAGTTTTAGCCAGAACCGACTGCATTTTGCTATTGACAACGGTCTACAAGACTCATAAACCACGTCCAGCTCAAATCAAAGCATTGGAGAAAATCGCGGGCCGCCTAGCCTCATGAGCGTTTTTTAGTCAAAAAAATTATTATTTAAAGTTGGACGAAACAAGTATTCTCAAACAACAAGTTGGACGATACTGCGTTTGACGGCTCGAGGAATCCGAAAATCAATGCTGATTTTCGAGCAGACGATCCAGCAACGGGTGTTCCAGTGTTTCAAGCGTTTGTGACCGCATTGGCCCGGTTTCAGCGGCCGCTCAAAACTTTTTGCGAACGGTGGACACGCAATAATCGGAGCCCCTTAAGTCCTAAGATGAAAGAGGAGCCTCGATGAAGGTAGACCTCAATAGCCCGCTCTAGAGACAAGAATGTTGGCTGGTGTCAACGACATTGCGAAACGCTGATTTTTGCTTTGGCTCACTAACGCAATTAACAATTGTCAGAGTCACTCATTAACCACTTCCGGTACAAATCTAAAAAATGGCACAACATGTAAGAATCACCCACGCGATTATGAACGATCGGATTTTCGATCAGACGAGCAGTTGAAGAGGTTCTTCCTGTCATTTCAGCGTACTTGGCCGCATTGCTTTATTCTGTTCTCAGGGGCCCGAAATTTCCGCGAACGAAGGTCATGGAATCGACATCACTGAAGTCCAAAGGGAAGAGTCTCTCGAAGCACACGGACCTTATATCGCTAGGCTGCTTTGGTGTCGAGGAATCAGCCCAACTAACAACATCGCTTAAGCTTGGGTTTCACAATGCATCTGATCAACCCCGTTAATTTTTGGTGCTGAAGAGAGGTGGGGGTGATTTTTCGGAGGGGAGATGCGCCATTCAGCTTGGGGGGGGGGGGCACTCCTGTTTATGCACCCACGAAACGACACGCCTCTAATTTGGCTATTAAAATTTCGTGGTCCACTAGGTCAAAAGCCTTACTATCTACAAAATAAACAATTTATTTTTTTTGGTAATCCTTTTCTTTGTCCCTTGCAGTTTCTTCCCAATCCGGGGTGACTGTCCTTCCCATACATTCCGTTGTATCCACTGTTAATTTCCTTTATCCGATGATTTTCCCCGACAAGACATGCCTGAGAGCGACTCACCCTACACGAAGTAATAATAAAATATTTGTAGGGGGGGGGGGGGAAGAAGAAAGATGGTCAAAGAAAGAAAGAAAGAAAGAAGAAAAAGATACAATAGCTTGTGAGTTTTCATTTTGTTGAATTTAGAGATTCATTCTTGTATAGAATAATAGTCACGTCACTACTGTCATGGGGACTTGAATTGAAGGAAAACTCGTTTTCAGCTCAAATTGGGAAAAAGTGTTATTCCCGGCTAAAATTGAGGAAATCACGAATTCGTGGCTGAAAAATTAAGGTAATTCGCGAATTCACAGATTATTAACGCTTCAAAGCAGCTAAAGTTAAAAAAAACGCGCATTTACGGCTAAAATTGAGGGAAATAATCGCGGATAAAGTGTGTTGGAATTTCTAATTCCGCCTTCTGACGACAACTTTGTGGCTAAAATTGAGGTAAACGGCCAATTCATGGTTATTAGTAAAAGAAAAAACACTGATTCACGGCTAGAACTGAGATGAAGCCCTATTCTACATATAATTAAAATTGAAAAAAATTACTAATGCGGTGCCAAAATGTAAAAGAACCCGCCAATTTGCGGCTAATATAGAGTAAATCAGTAATTATTCTGGCTAGAATAAAGAGAGAAGTTAATTTTCAGCCTAAATTGAAACAAAAAGTGCTAATTCACTGTCAAAAATGGAAGAATTTCCGATTTGCAGTAAAAATATCGGAGAACGCCAATTCGTGGCTAAAATGAACAAAATTCGCTAATACACGGGCTAGAAATAGCTACTACACTGCTAAAATCACGAAAAAGCGCTAATTTACGGCTAAGATTGAGACAAATTTAAATTTGCGTCAAAAATTGGAAATACGTTAATTCCTGGCTTCCTCGGGAGACTTTGAGGCTAAAATTGAGAAAAAGCGCTAATTTATGGCTATGAGTGAAAAACTCGCAAATTCGCGGCTAAAACTGAGACGAAATCGCTATTCCGCAGTGTATGGTTACGGTGAACAAAAATGCTAATTTTGGTAAACATTTCGAGAATTTTACGGCTAATATTGAGTAATTTTCAGCTCATACTGAGTAAACCGCTAGAAAAAATCGCTAATTTGCAGCTAAAATTGTGGAAAACGCCAACTCGAGGAAAGTTAAAGAAACATCGCTGATTCACAGGATACAAAATCTACTTTGCTGCTAAAGTTGGGGAAAAGCGCATATTTATGTCTTTATTGTGAGGGGGGGGGGGGTTACCCCGCTAATCAGTTGCTAATTTGCGGCGAAAAGCGCTAATTTACTGTCAAAGTTGACAAAAAGCACTAATTCGCGGCTAAAATGGAGAAATTCGCAGTTTAAACTTGGCATAAGCGCTGTTTAGCGGATAGACTGTGGAAATAGCGGTAATTTTCCTACAATATATGGAAAAGGCCATGGCTAAAATTAGGAAAAGGCCTTAGAGGTTACCAATAGAGGTTTTATGTATATTTAGAGACTTTTAGGGGCCTCTTGAAGATTTCCGCCCCGGGCCCCGATATAGGTCCACCAGTGACCTCACCTCCGCTTTCAGCTCACGATCCACCAGTGCTCGCCGGTTCGGTACTAAATATTTGGTGACAACTTGTCTACTTTTTTTGCGCATCGCGGCGCAGCGCCATTTCGCTCTGCTACATCTTGTCAACTTGTCTATTGAAGGACCTGATATTTTTGAATTATTTATTTTTCGTGTTTTTCGCACTATCTGCCATCGAAATCGAATTTTTGAAAAGTATTTTAAATTGTATTTGTATTTTATTCAAAATACAATTCAAAAAGTATTTGTATTTCAGTATTTAAAATACATTTTTGAAAGTTTTTTGGGCTTTGTATTTAAAATTACATTTTCAAAGTATTTTGTAAAGCGACAAAGAGCCTCAAGCGGCCAAAAGTGCCCATACCACCCATTCGAACTGGTGAAGGAACATGGGCTAGGAGCGCAAAGGAAAAAGTGCAGGTATTTGCAGATCATCTGGAAAGAACCTTCCAGCCCCATCCACGGCAGTCAGCCAACGAATGTGTATCCTACGTACCCAACAAGGACAACAGGGAAATTCGGCCAGTAATGATCAAAGAACTAAGGAGGGAAATTATGACCAACCTCAGTACGAAAAAATCCCCCGGGTATGACTTGATAACAGCCAGGATAATGCGGGAGCTGCCCGAAAGGGGACTTAGGAAGCTACTGTATTTAATCAACGCAGCCTTACGCCTCAAGTACGTCCCCCGGCAATGGAAAGTAGCTGAAGTTATAATGATAGCGAAGCCAGGAAAGCCAGCTAATGAAGTGAAGTCGTGTTGACCCATTTCACTTCTCCCTACAGTCTCGAAACTCCTCTTGAAAAGACTAAGGCCTATTCTAGAAGAAAAACGAATCATACCATCCCATCAGTTTGGATTCAGAGAACAACACTCCACAATAGATCAGGTCCATCGGATATTGAATGCTGCGGAGTCTACTCTGGAAGAAAAGAAAATCTGTTCGGCTTTCTTTTTGGACGTAGCTCAAGCGTTTGATAAAGTTTGGCACAAGGGGCTTGAGTTCAAGTTGAATAAACTCCTTCCGAAAAAATTCTACGAAATTCTGAAATCTTATTTATGCGGTAGACACTTCCGAGTGAAACATGAGGGTGAATATTCGCGGTTGCGTAAAATTTCAGCTGAGTACCTCAAGGAAGCGTCCTTGGACCAGTGCTTTACCTATTGTACACGAGTGACCTATCCGTAAGAGAGGACTCAATCATTGTAACGTTTGCCGACGACACAGCTCTTCTTGCAGTCGGAAATGATGTTGAAGAGGCTACTAGCAAAATGAAAACCGCGGTAGAAGAAGTAAACACCTGGACAAAAAAGTGGAGAATAAATCTCAACGAGGAGAAATCTGTTCATGTAAACTTTACAAATCGCAAGACCAGCCCAATCCTGTGCAACTCAATGAGAAAATAATACCATTTGCAAACACGGCGAAGTACCTAGGCATGACGCTGGATGCTAAACTCCGGTGGAAGCCTTACGTCAAAAAGAAAAAAGAGGAACTCAACACCAAGCTCAGAAAAATGTACTGGCTGCTCGGAAGCATTCTGAGCTCTCGATGGCCAACAAGCTCCTGCTATACCAGCAAGTTCTGAAGCCGATCTGGGCCTACGGGTGTCAGCTTTGGGGCTACACCAAGAAAAGCAATGTCAAAGTCATACAAACTTTTCAAAACAAAGTTTTGAGAATGATAACAAATGCGCCCTGGTATGTACGAGAGCTTGACCTGCATCGTGACCTGCAAATTGAAACGGTGGCAGAAGCTATCAAAAAACGAGCAGCGGAGCACGAAAAAAGGCTCCACAAACACCCTAATGTCGAGGCACTCGTCTTGCTGGATACTGCAGGAGACCTTCGAAGGCTAAAAAGGACCAAATCCCTTGACTTGGTAGCTACATTATAAGTGTAGTGAAGCCACAAAATGTGTTTTGTGAAAGTGAAGTTGCTAGATGTTGTTTAATTCTTATTTGTATAATATATAGCAGTTGCAACATGTAATAAATGAAATGAAAAAAAAAATTGCAGGTATGGCTCGCTAAAACGCTATTTGTAGAGCCGTAATACGCTTGTTTTGCTGATAAGCGCTAATTTTTGATGTTGTAGTCGGAGAAAGAACATCAGGGAATCATTGTTATTCTTTTCTCCGAAGAGAGCTAGATGGGCATAGAACATACTATACACACTACGAACATACTATACACATACTATACATAGGTAGAACATACTACACTATATGTAGAATAATATACTACACTATAGAAGTAGTGACGACAGGTGTAACAACCTTGTATTTTTAAGAGCTCACTGATGATGATGTAAATACATCGAAACCGGTTTGATTAAACGTAAAGTCGTAGAGAGACATCTCGCTTTTTCGATATATATATAAATTCTGAGAAAAAAAGGATAGGAGTTCCGTTCAAGAAGGTCAGACGATAATAACGACATCGCGAAACGTTCATCGCTCCCCTAGGTAAGTTTTAGCCAGAACCGACTGCATTTTGCTATTGACAACGGTCTACAAGACTCATAAACCACGTCCAGCTCAAATCAAAGCATTGGAGAAAATCGCGGGCCGCCTAGCCTCATGAGCGTTTTTTAGTCAAAAAAAATTATTATTTAAAGTTGGACGAAACAAGTATTCTCAAACAACAAGTTGGACGATACTGCGTTTGACGGCTCGAGGAATCCGAAAATCAATGCTGATTTTCGAGCAGACGATCCAGCAACGGGTATTCCAGTGTTTCAAGCGTTTGTGACCGCATTGGCCCGGTTTCAGCGGCCGCTCAAAACTTTTTGCGAACGGTGGACACGCAATAATCGGAGCCCCTTAAGTCCTAAGATGAAAGAGGAGCCTCGATGAAGGTAGACCTCAATAGCCCGCTCTAGAGACAAGAATGTTGGCTGGTGTCAACGACATTGCGAAACGCTGATTTTTGCTTTGGCTCACTAACGCAATTAACAATTGTCAGAGTCACTCATTAACCACTTCCGGTACAAATCGAAAAAATGGCACAACATGGAAGAATCACCCACGCGATTATGAACGATCGGATTTTCGATCAGACGAGCAGTTGAAGAGGTTCTTCCTGTCATTTCAGCGTACTTGGCCGCATTGCTTTATTCTGTTCTCAGGGGCCCGAAATTTCCCGCGAACGAAGGTCATGGAATCGACATCACTGAAGTCCAAAGGGAAGAGTCTCTCGAAGCACACGGACCTTATATCGCTAGGCTGCTTTGGTGTCGAGGAATCAGCCCAACTAACAACATCGCTTAAGCTTGGGTTTCACAATGCATCTGATCAACCCCGTTAATTTTTGGTGCTGAAGAGAGGTGGGGGTGATTTTTCGGAGGGGAGATGCGCCATTCAGCTTGGGGGGGGGGGAGGCACTCCTGTTTATGCACCCACGGAAACGACACGCCTCTAATTTGGCTATTAAAATTTCGTGGTCCACTATAGGTCAAAAGCCTTACTATCTACAAAATAAACAATTTATTTTTTTTGTAATCCTTTTCTTTGTCCCTTGCAGTTTCTTCCCAATCCGGGGTGACTGTCCTTCCCAATACATTCCGTTGTATCCACTGTTAATTTCCTTTATCCGATGATTTTCCCCGACATGACATGCCTGAGAGTGACTCACCCTACACGAAGTAATAATAAAATATTTGTAGGGGGGGGGGGGAAGAAGAAAGATGGTCAAAGAAAGAAAGAAAAAGATACAATAGCTTGTGAGTTTTCATTTTGTTGAATTTAGAGATTCATTCTTGTATAGAATAATAGTCACGTCACTACTGTCATGGGGACTTGAATTGATTGTTAAGAACTTGATTTCAATAAGTCTTTAGGCCTCCTATATTCGCGAGTAAAAGTAGGAGGAGCGCATGCTTAGTCTTATTCCTATGAGTAAGATAAAGTTAATAGTAACAAAAGGCTTATTATTGAGAAGTAATAAACCAAAACATAAAGGTTAGTGCTAAAGTAGGTATAGCACGAAGTGATTTACGGCCGCGTAATTACAAAGACTGTAATTTGTAACACGAATACTTCCTCACGGAACGAGAGGGGGTTCAATTAAAAATACATTAAAAAATTGCGTTTTTCCATTGCCAACAAAATGTCAGTATAAAAAATGAAATTTGTATTGCCACTAATTATAATTTATTACTAATCAACAAAATGCCAGTTGTCAATGTCGTAATAAAATAAGGTTGGAGATTTTTCTTTTTAATCTTATTGCCCTATTCGCCCAGAAGTCAGAATTTCAGGAGGGCTGCCATGGCATCGCTTCCTCAATTCTGCTACTAGATCGAGTGAATTGTGCTACATCGACTGAAATTATGCTACGATTAGCTAACGGAAGCCTCTTGCCTCGCTTTCTTGCCTAGCCGTATAATCTACTATTCCTAAGATCATTCTTAAAGAAGTGTTTAAGCAAATGTTTATCGTGCGTAAAGACCTACTTTACACACGCCGTGCGGTGAAGAGTGAAATCTTTTATCGTGAACCCATTACCGCACGGCGTGTGTAAAGTAGGTCTTTAAGCACGATGAACGATGGGTGAATGGTGAGTGGAACCGTGGAAATTATTTCCCAAAAAGGTCAAAGTCAGTTGATTATGTTGGTGAGTTGATAGAAGAATTGAGACAGGGAAGCCCGCTTTCATCTTACGCGCTTCATTTGTTTCTTCTTTTATATTTCTCTGAAATGAAGTTGTGTGGCAAACGGGAGACTTTACGGAACCATTAAATGAAATAATTATGAACCTAATTGGCTTTAAAAGGCTTTGTACGATCGAAGGTAAAAAAAAAAAGCGTACGATCCTGAGGCGTATAATCGCACTACAAACTCTACCGATGATGGCACTCGACTTCGTCTCGTGTCACAAACATCGTGCCTCGTTTATGCTTACGTATCGTAATAAAAAAAAGGGTTAGGGTTCCCGGAGGGCCGGTGAAATACATCGCAACCTATGGGTGCCCGCGCACGAGGCAGCAAAGATTTCCAGGCTGGGGCAGCCACTAGAACAAGCCCAACTGCACAGCAGCCAACTGGTTGCCGCGGCCAGAGTGCAAGGGAACCCTAATTTTGCGGTCGAAACTTCCTTGGGCCGCTATCATCAAACTCGACACGGTTTTTTTTTTTTTTTTTTTCAACCATAACATTGTCAGTTGGAGCCTGAGAAAGAGGGTCTGATGTATAATGGGGGGGATTGTGCACCTCTGTCTCGTCGCGTGGGGGAAGGGAAGTCTCTTGCTTGACTAAATGAGTTGGCATGTGCGCAGTGGCGTAGCGAATAGGGGGGCGGTGGGGCGGCCCGCCCCGGGCATCACTTGATATGGGGCACTTGATATCAGTTGGCTGAGGCTTTTATTTACTTGTAACATGAATTATGTTGAAGAACCGAGCGCAGTAGAGATAAATATAGCGCCTGTTTGCCCCCCACCGTTAGAAAATTCTCCACATCTCTTCAACCGCCGCGAAATAAATCGCGGCTTTGAAGAAGCACCAAAACCACACAAAATGGTCCATTGCAGACTAGAGCATCCCATGAGCTATATATAGCAGTGTGTAACGACTGTCAGTTGGTGGGAGGATGTTAAAAACTACAATGAATTCGACCGAATGCTTCATGGAACTGTCAATTTCGTCCTGGAAATAAAAATTTCGTGATTCACAACTGTGTAATTGTTGTCCTTGGAAATGTCAATTTCGTCGTCCAAAACTGCCAATTTCTACCTCTGAACTGCCAAAATCGTCCTTGAAACCATCAATTTCACGCGGGAAATGTCAGTTTCATCATTCAAAACTGTAAATGTTGTCGTTCAAAACTGTCAATTTCGTCCTGGAGACTGTCAATTTTGTTCTATAAACTGTCAATTTCGTTCGAGAAACTGTAAATTTCGTCCTGGAAGCTTTCAATTTCATCGTATACATTGTTATAATTTCGCCCTGGGAATAGCCGATTTCACCCTTGAAACGGTCAATTTCGACGTTCAAAACAGTCATATCAATTCTCTACAGTACCGTCAATTTTATTTCTTCTTTTATTTCTCCGTAGAGCCCTGGAAACTGATTATTCCAGTGAAAAAATTGACATTGAGCCTGTAGCATTTTGTCCTATAAACTATCAATGTTGTCCTGGAAACTGTCAATTTTTTCCTGTATATTTCGTTCGAGAAACTGTCAATTTCGTCCTTGAAACTGTAAATTTCATCGCATAATCTGTCAATTTCGCTCAGGGAACAGCCGGTTTCACCCTTGGAACTGTCAAAGAGACAAACCCGTAACATTGTTGTTTATTGAGTCAAATAACGCGCGAAATGGGTATTTTAAGTAGGTGCCATGTTCCGCGAATTCTGTTGCTTGAAGATACAAACCCTCAAGATTGGTTTTTTGAACGACTAAAGCCCTTGAGATTGGTTTATTGAAGTGCCAAACCCGTGAAGTTGGTTCAATCCACAAAAATTTGGTTGTCAGGAGTCAAACCCGTGAGTGAGGTTTTAAAAAGCCGAACCAGCAAAGCTGAGCCAAACCCTCAAGACTTATCTTTAATCGATTTTTTAACGATTAAACCCCACGAAATCGGTTCTTGAAGAGCCATTCTCGTGAAGTTGGTTCCCTCCGGAACACCCCCTCCCACCATCTTTGATCGAACATCACATTTGGCTCAGTTACAGAACATCTAGTTAACAAGGAAACTGCTGATTTTACCACTGAAAAACATTTCCACGCCTATAATCTGTCAATCTGAGACTTTCGAGACCGACTTTCATGATCGAGACCAACCCCTCATGAGCGAGACCGAGAACGAGACCACTCAAGTCTCGTCTCGGTCTCGGTCTCGTGCATCACTATTTCCGAGATATCCGCCGTTTTCTGTTTTTGTTTTTGTTTTTTTTTTTTTTCAGAAGCAGCTCGTTGCACACACTATAGTTGTTGGAATAGTAAAAATGATGAGCCCATTGGAAAGAGCACAAAATTAAAGAGCCTATTTTTCTACAGATCAGACGACATCTACTACGTTTTTGAGCTTATTAGCAAGGAAACTTAATTCCGGAAAGTATGGCCCTCGGCCAGAGCTTCCCAAACTCTCCTGGCCTCACCCGCAACCCGGCTGTAGCAGATTCTCTTTGCTGAGCTGAGGGATAAGGCTGAGTTTGGCTGTGCCTCCATGGACCCACGTTTCGCCAGTGCATTGGCTCTTTCATTTCCATGGAGATCACAGTGACTGGGGATCGCCACTGGAGGGCGATCCTCCCGCCACCCTCGATCAGCTGGTCAATCCGGTCCCGAGCCTCCACAACTCCGGCGTGGTCTGACGGCCGTCTCGAGCCAATGGAGAGGATCGCTGCCTGGGAGTTGATAAAAAACACAACCCGCGATGGACTGTCGCGGCCGATCCTCTCCAACGCAAGGCAAACTGCCTTGATCTCGCCGTCAAAGCTTGTCGCCTGGCCACCAACCGGAGCATACAGTTCAAAATCTGCACAGTAGGCCCCAGCTCCTGCGTTCTTGCTTGCATCCAGGGCTGACCCATCGGTGTAGATGTGTAACCACTCGCTGCTGGGGTATTGTAGGGTTATGGTTTCCTGAGCTAGGCTTCGTAATATAAGAGTGGGGGTTTCCCCTTTCTTAACCTTCTCAACTAGCTCAGTCTCCGTATGGGCAATATTTTTGCCGGGGAGTCTGCGCGGTGAGATCGGCTGCTGGGGCCCTCGTATGATGCCGTACTTCTCAACTATGTCCTCCACTTTGCTGCTTAGTTGTTGCTGGGTCACTAGGCGCTGCGACGAGGTCTCCTGCGTATCCCAATATTCAACTCCGAGGCTCTTCATGCGGTCTACGAACTTGATGGCAGCAATATCCCTTCGAACCTGCAAAGGCTCAACATCCGATTGGATTTCCATTGCCGCAATGGGGGCTGACTTTGCTCCACCTGTAATCAGCCTCAGTGCCTTATTTTGCAGGGTGTCGAGGGGCTTTAGCGCACAATCAGAGGCGGTTACCAGGACCTCAGCTCCATATTCTATGTAGGGTCGCACATACGTTTTGTAGGTCAAGGCCAGGAGGTTCTGATTGGCTCCCCACTTCACTGCTGCCAGTCTCCTAAGTAGTCCTAGCCTCTTCTCTCCCTGTTGTACGAGCTTCTCGACATGCTTCTTCCAGCAGAGCCTACTATCCAGCTGGATGCCCAGGTATGCGGCTGAGTCTGATTGGGGAAGTGAGGCGCCGTTGAAGAGCAGGTTTACTTGCGGGCGTCTAGTCGACAAGCTGAAAACCTGAAATTCCGATTTTTGTGGGTTTACATTCATCCGATTTTCCTTAACACAGCTGTCTACAGCTCTCAGAGCCTCGTCCAGGCACGCCTCAATCGCTTTCAGGTTGCTGCTGGAGGCCCATATCACCAAATCGTCCGCATACAGCAGTGCACGAACTCCCGGTATGGCCTCCAATTTTGCCACCACGTCGTCTATCATGATGCTAAATAAGGTGGGACTTAGCACTGCGCCCTGGGGAACTCCAAGGCGGGTCTGCCGGTACGGCGAGCAAAAGCTTCGGTACTTCACTCTGATCCTCCGTTGTGAGAGGAAAGAACGAATGGTCTCATACATATTCCCAGATATGCCCAATCCCAGAATCTTTTCCAGCAATCGCTCCCTCCAGACCCGGTCAAAGGCAGTTCTAAAGTCCACAAACACAGCTATTGTACTTTGCTTACGGTGGAATGCATTTTTGACTTCCTGGGACAGGTAAGCCACATGTTCAATGGTATTGCGGTACCGTCTGAAAGCTGCCTGCTTGTCTGATAGAAGTTGCCGTTTTTCCAAGTACAGCTGCAGCCTCTCGAGGACCATTTTCTCGTATAACTTCGAGAACATGCTTGTCAGAGCAATTGGTCTGTTACTCTCGGGGGTATTTTCGCTTTTTCCTTTCTTTGCAATGAGGATTATGTCAGCCTTTCGCCACTCACTGGGAAGTCCTCTGATCCAGACCTTTCATAAAAACAAGGATTTTCTCCCTGGCCTTTGCCCCCAGGTGTTTGATAAACTCTGGCAGAATCCCATCAGATCCCGCACATTTCCTCTTGGGCGCGCTCTCGATGGCTCTCTCCAGTTCCGTGAGAGTGAACTCCGAATAGAAGAGGTTCATCTCAAGTTCATCCGGGCAAGAAGATGGCTGCCGGGTATGCAGCTTGCGTTTAGGTTTAGGGCGTGGGTTACTCACTTTGGCATAATGGGCGCAGAAGTGCCTAGCAATGTCCGCATATCGTGTGAGAGTTTTCCCAGACTGAGTGACCACAGGTTTGTTTTTGGGGGCTCCCCGTTTCCCACAGAGTTCCGAGACGTACCGGTGGGCGTTCACTCCATCTTTCCTGTAATCCAGCTGCTCCATGAAAGTTCTTACTGATCCTCGCTTGGACTGCAGGATCTCGTTCTTAAGCTTGGCGACGGCAGCTTATAGTTTCGTTTTGTTGTCTTGGATAGGATGGGTTTCATACAGTGTGTCGGCAGCATTTTTTGCATCCCTCAATTCCCCTAATCTTTCATTCCAAAAGGGCTTTGCGTTTTTGACCCAGCCCCGCAGAATAGAGTCCATTGCGCTTCTCAGCACTGCAGTGCTCAGTTTGCGATAGCATGTATCAATGTTTCCTGAAAGGTCGACATTACACAGCAATTCCTCGCATTTTACTGTAAACCGCTTCCAATCAGCCTTCTTTAGGTTCCACACTGCAGCTTTTGGTTGGGTATCCGCACGCGATCCTCCCTTCCAGGCAAGGTGCATCAATTTGTGTCCAAGGACGCCGGGCGCCGGCCTCACACAGTGTTCCAGGCAATCCCTGAGTGCGGAGTGGGCAGGATGAGATCCGGGTGACCAGTTCCCCCGTTGTACGCATGAAAAGTGGGCACGCTTCCCTCGTTCTCAATCACCTCAACCGGGCTATCGTCAATGAATTCCTCAATGGCTCTGCCTACCGCTGTTGTCCTGCTATATCCCCATCTGCTGGAGGGGGCATTGAAATCGCCGTAGACAACTGTGTTGGATGTCCAAGCAGTTTCCAACCATCCAAGGTTGGGTACATTGGATGGAGGGTTGTACAGGATCACTATTCGCCGGCGGCAGGCATCCATCCAGACATCCAGTCCCACGGCTTCGAGGCCATCATTTGTGTCCGCCTCTTTCAACACGGTAAAGTCGGCTACTAAGGCCGTTTTCACGCCAACAAGAATTCCAGAGGCCACTCGCCTAGCTCTCGGTAGGGCAAAGATGCTGTATCCTGGTACCTGGTAGGACTCCAGACGGTCTGTACATGCTCCAGCTTCCACTACCCCGAAGATGTCGGCTTTGTTGGAGTGTATGATATTCGTCAGCTCGATAAACTTGTCTTGAGTTAAGCCTCCTGCGTTCCAGAAGATCATCTTCAGCAGGATGTTGTCCACGCCTTGATAAAGGCCATTGACATCAGACGTGTGACCTGTTTTGTTGTGGTCTGCACATGGTGTCGCAATCGTTGTTTTACTGGGCCGATTTCTTGTGCGACACTGCTACCTCTTTTGGCGTCAAACCAGGGGGGCACCTGTACGTGTTTAATGACGATATAGGCTTAGACAGCACTATATACTTGTACGGAGGCGAGAGTAGCATAGCTCACCCTGTATTTGTCTATTGGGCCGATGTTTTTCCAGTACCCCTGGCCGGTCAAATCTGTGTATCCGCCCCTGCCTTGATCCCTCCGCCCTGCCGAGGCCTCGTCAGTCACGAATCAGCAAAGCAAAAATAATTTGTTGAATACTTCTGTCGTTTTTTGAATGAATTCGTTAAAACCTGAGCTGAAAACGATTCAACCAGCTGCACACTGATCAATCAGTTTTACCCGTTTAAATAATAAGCGACATAAGTGGGCAAAGTTTTTTTTTTTTTTTTTTTTCTATCTGCGTTGCGAAGCGATCATTTTTGACAAAAATCATATATGGATTCAGCGCATCAAAATACATAAGAACGATCGAGAAACATACATAATGTACCTTTTTTCTTAGCTTATGAACTAAGGAGATACAGTCGGTTTTGATAGCCTCCCCCCCCCCACCCACACACACTAAATACAGTGTCCCTGACCAGTACACCTAACCATTTCTGCATGGGGGA
Source organism: Corythucha ciliata (assembly GCA_038030265.1). NCBI lineage: Eukaryota > Metazoa > Arthropoda > Insecta > Hemiptera > Tingidae > Corythucha > Corythucha ciliata. The sequence continues at coordinate 3,507,475 of CM075942.1, read as the reverse complement.
GGAGGCCAAACTTGTTTTATTTGGTGTGATGTGTGAACATAAACACATCTCCTCGCATTACATAACAAGCTTGGTTAAGATCCAACATTTGTCTCTTTTGATCTAACGTAAATGGCTATATAGCTTTTATAATAATAATAATAATCATCATAACAGTTTAAGTCTCTCTAATCAATAATTCCTTACAGGAAACCGGCTTAATGAGCACTTGTTTCGTGGCCTATACCTATGTCACTCACTGTCAATCACTATAAATTTTTTTGTTCACGCTCAAAGGTTATTACTATTCCTAAATAAAAATTGGGTTTCCCCCCAACCCCAAACCACCCTCACAACCCAATTCGCACTCTTGAAAATTAAAAGGTTGTATAGTATACAGAGCACCTGAATTGGCTGAATTTCAATATCAAGATACATGACATTCGCTTCCTTGGAGGAAATATATTATAGAATGTCATTCTTCGTCGAAATATAAGGCGTTTGTTTGCGTTTCTTTTTTGACCTTCTCGTATTAATTTTCGGAAGCCCGTAGGTTGGAAGATGCAAATCATCGTATCAATTAAATTATAAAAGTTACTGAGGTAATGCTCGACCTTTAAAAATGGTTATTGAATGACTTTGACGTTGGGTGGTTTTCCTGTTCAGTATATTTCTGTGAAACGGACAAAAAAGTAAATATTGGTATAATGAACAAGTGAGGCAGTCTGCCCGTCTTGAACCCTGTAAAGATAAGAGGATTGTTTATTTTGTTCTTGCCAATATCTCCATCAGTACATCCCATTGTATTTTCCCTAGTTATATTCCTCGTCGTATAGATTTGAGTCTGATTGGTAGGGGGGAGGGTTAGAATTGAACGTCTCGCATTTAATTCTGAAAGTTCTAATGTGAAAGAAAAACGGGCTTTAAGAAAAATGCCAATAGATTCACCCCCGCCATGCGATAAAATTACAGGTAGGGAAACTATAAACACTGACGTTGTTATAAAATGCACAATCAAGAAGATGTTTGCCCTTTATAGCCGGTCAGTACAGACGGCCCTCTTTTTTCGACGGCCCCATCGGCTACGTTTCGACCGACGCGTACCAGAGACGAGACCCCTTCATTCCCGTTAATCCTGGAGGGCATTATGGGTCTTTCGGAATCGGCGGATTCAGCCCATACGGACCGCTCCCACTCGGGGCTTGTCCCGCTTGTCGAGTTAGTGTGAGTAACCAACGTTAATTCGCTAATTTTAACGCTAAATTTTCTTGAAAAGATTGGAAAACTTGAGACGGAATACTCCTACTTGTCGATTTGTTGCTTCATATTCTGCCTACCTTTTGATATCTGTAAGCACAAACACTGCGATCACTGTGGAGCGTACTTTCAATAACGTTTAGGTACTCTATTTATTTTATTTATTTCTCCTCATTTTAATTATTTATTGTTAATTTATTTAAAAAATAAAGCTTATTGTTATTACCTACTCATCGCACTATAAAAATTTGTGTCTCGTCTGTCGAGTCCCATATTAAAAAGAAACTTTGAATACACGTGCGCGGTGATTAAAATTCAAAAGAGCGTTTATTACATTAATAAAACTGGGACAGTCAACCGTGACCTTGCACAGCGACATACACGATTTTCGTCAGGCGTAGCCCACAGGTGGCGAGGGACGGGGTGGTCTTTTGGCAACCCTATGCCTCGACTAGAAATGGAAATCGACCCAGGGTTTTAGGAGATTTTTCGTTACATTTTGAGAGTACAATCATCCTTTTCATTTTGTTCAACCAAGTACCAGTCACCCTGTATTATCCACATAAATGTAAAAGGGACTTTTTTCTCGGGGGAGAGACGACTCTCGCGTACGCGTCCAATGTGAAAGGCTCCACAGAGTTTTATGTGTTTTTCACTGCAAGAGTCCGACGCTGGCGCGCGCGTAGGCGTCTTTTTTCTCATAATGTGATCGGGGCCTAACTCAAATTTTCCATTAGAAGCGGAAGAGAAGGCGTTAGGAAGGAAATTATAGTTACCTAAAAGTGAATACTATTCCACATTTCAAGTAATTTTAAAGCAGCTTTTGACTCACCGTTTCCTCCTGTAAACCTAGCCCCTCGCCGCCACTGTTCTAATACATTCTCCAAAATTTCCGATCAAATTTTTTTTTTTTTTAAAGTGTTAAACCGTCTCTTACTAGAGCTAGGCATCGCAACTTTGGTATTCTCTAGACTAATTTTGCAAACACTCCTTCATTATTTGGGTCAATAGCATGTAAAAACGGTTACCGCACCCGCACTTGTTTGCAATTCTATGAATGATTTGGAAGATTGCCATCATACAAGCTGCAGAGCAAGTCCTTCCCCCCCCCCCTCCGACAATGATTTTCCTTGCAATGAGGGAGGTATATCGGTACATCAGAAGGATTTATATTTTTCGTACAGGTCACCAAGACCTTGTACGGTGAATCGAGAATATGGCAGGCTAGCTCATCATTTCTCTCTGTTTGACCGTTCTCTATCGTTGACGAATCAAATTCGTGCGGCGGTGCTTGTAAACGTGCGGGAATCGCGGACCGCGAGATGATCAAAAGCCCCTTTTCAATACGCAGCTTCGTGCAGTTTTAAATTTTGACAATTTTCCCCCGAAACTGAAGAAGGGTCAATGATGTTTCCGATTTGGGTCAGACGTGGTTTATGAGTCCGTTGGGAAAATGGCCAATTGACAAATGCCAGCCGGCTTCGGCCAAACTCACCAAAAGTGAGAGCTTCGCATTTCAAAGTACGCGTGGGCGTATCTGACGCGAAATGTTCATATTATTTGGTTAAATAACCAGCTTTTGTAAGTTTCCACTCAGTTTATCGGATATAATTGGTAACGTTGAGACCGAGACCGAGACGAGACCATCATTTCTGGAGCGAGACCGAGACCAAGTTTTTTGGTCTCGAGCCGAGACCTCTATTTTCGAGACGAGACCGAGACTGGTCACCCACCCCCCAAACACACAAAATGACATAAAATAATGGGGGGAAATTTACTTTTTGTAAAATTATCATAGGAAACACGCACATTTCTTCTTCTTTCACGAATTATACGTGATGGTTTTCGCACGATCAGAAAGGGGAAGTGATACTTCCCCTTCCAGGTACCTCAACAGGGAAATATATTTTTACTTGAAAAGATGAGCTAGGTGAAAAAAGTATTTTTTTTACTCACTAGTGAAGGAAAGTAAGGCAGAATGCCAATAATTTCACATTTTCCCTCTGTTTCCCCAAGCGAAGGAAACAGGAAGGTTTTCACTCACGTAGTGAAGGAAAGTGAAAAAAATGTTAAATTTATGAAAAATATTACAATTCTCCCCCACAATAATAAAAGGTTATACATAGATACAAAAATTGAATTAAACTTGATGCATCGCGATAATTAAATCCCGATTGACGAATTGAAAAAGAGAAAAAAAAAAGAAAAAACTGTTAACTGAATTTAACAAAAACGAATATCGAAATTTACACTGGAACTCGCGAACTGAATAGCACTTTAGCACTTAGCACTTACGCGGTTCACTTCCACTTCGTAGTCTTGCAGATAAGCTGGTGGTCTGCGTTGGCGAGTGGGACGTTCGTGACCTGCAGGATCTACCTGTGCAGGCTCTTGGTCGATCTGTTGATCAGTCGAAACCATCATGTCTGGCGCTGCAGCTGGGTGATGACGGCAACGTATTGTGCCTTGATGATTTGTATGTGTTTCATGTTGAGATGGTCCCTGAAGAGTCGGTTGATCTTTGAACGTGACCTTTTTCGCAGTGGAGCGAAGTTGATTGATGTGTCGCTTTAAAGAGCGGCCGTCGTCCAGCTCTACGATGTAATGCAAGTGGCCCAATTTCCGGGTTATTTGTCCGAATCGCCACTCGAACTTGTTGTTCCGCATTATTTGTGTTTGTACTCGTTCTCCTACATTGAGAGATCGGGTTCTATAGAGGATCGATGTTCGGCTCTTTTCCTCGTGATACGGATGTAGGGCATCTAATTTTATTCGAATACGGCGGTTCAGGTATGCCTCGCCTGGAGAAACGCCTGATGATAATGGCGTTGCCCTGTATCGGAGAAGAATCTTGAGTACTTTTTCCTCGATCGAAATTGGTTCCTTCTCCATCGACTTGAGCCGTTTTTTCAGTGTCTGTACGTTCCTCTCTGCAAGGCCATTCGTTGCCGGATGGCCTGGAGCAATGAATTTTTGATGAATGCCGTTATCTCGACAATATTTTGTAAAAACGTCGCTGGTAAAAATTGACGCATTGTCTGAGACCATAGCCAAAGGATAGCCATGGAAAGAAAAAATTTCGTTGAGAAGTCCAATTGTGTTCAAAGAAGTCGGGGGTTCTCGGAGTGATTTTATTTCTGCCCACCGAGATTTAGCATCGATGACAATGAGGAAATTAACTCCTTGTAGAGGTCCCGCATAATCGATGTGGATGCGGTCCCAGTTCGATTTTGGCTCTTCCCAATGGTGAACAGGAGCTGTCGAAGGGTTTTTCTGTACGATGGCACATTGCTCGCATGATTTAACGAGATGTTCGATCTCTTTGTCGATGGAGTTCCAAGTACAATAACGTCGTGCCAGCTGTTTCATCTTAGTAATTCCTAGATGAGTGGCATGGAGTTCCTGGAGCACAGCTGGTTGCAGACTCTTAGGTATCACGATCCTATTATTTTTAAAGAGGATCCCTTGATCAATAAAATAGTCGCTATCGACCGGATTTGACAGTAATTCGCTTTTAATTGATGAAAGATACTCATCTTTCTCTGTTTCTTGCCTCAAGATGTCGGCGTTGAGTTGATTACTTGAAATTTCGAAAACAGCGGTTGTGCAAATTTGGTGGATTTCGTCATTAATCATTATGTCCGATGATATGTGATGCTGGACAATTGGCGCGCGTGAGAGGCAATCAGCGTTTTGATTATCATGGCCGTGCTTGAATACTACATCGTAGTCGAATCCCGACAGGAACGATGCGTATCGTAAGAGACGCGCTGACGTCATTTTCGGAAGTGTTGTCTTCCGATGGAAGATTCTTGACAGAGCTTGATTGTCCGTTGCGTGAACTTTTTCGCAAAAAGGTAGTCATAAAAATGGTTGACCCCGAAGATAATGGCTAATGCTTCCCGGTCTAATTGGGAGTAATTTTGTTCTGCCTGTGTTAAAGATCGGGACGCAAACGCTACGGGACGGTCTTCCTGATTTATGGGGTGCGATAGAATAGCAGCGATGCCTGTGGGATTGGTAAGTCGATATCGAAGGGCACGAGTACGCGTTCGCTCGCTATTTCGTTCTTCAGATGTTTGAACGCGTTTTCACATTCCCGAGTCCACGTGAATTTTCGATTTTTCTCAAGCTGTTTCCTTAGAGGATACGTTATAGTTGACATGTTTTTGAGGAAACGAGAGTAATAAGTTGTCATGCCAAGGAAACGGCGTAATTCGATGACATTTTGAGGACGTGGCATCTCGACTAGTGCTTTAACTTTTGATGGGGCTTTGAATATTTTTCCGTCTTTGATAAGATGCCCAAGGTATTCGATTTCTGTCTGGAAAAATGCACACTTGTCGATATTGAGGTGAAAATCATAATCAGTGAGTCGTCGTAAACATTTGATTAGATTTTGATGACATTCGTCCTTCGTTTCACCGTGAACCAAAATATCGTCGAAGTACGAGATGGTTTTCGGTAATCCTTGAAGAATTTGGTCAATTACTCTGGTAAATTCGGCTGGAGCAGTCTTAATGCCCAAACTTAGTCGATTCATTTTGTAGTTGCCGCAATGAGTTGATATTGATTGGATCGTACTGCTTTCCTCGTCCATTTGCAGGTGCAGGTATGCTTTATACAGATCCAGACGGCAAAAGTACCTTGCATTCTTGAGACTGTGAAGCACATCATCGATACGTTTGAACGGATAGTTTGAATTAACAATTTTGTCGTTAACGCCGATTTTATAGTCGACGCAAAGTCGAACAGATCCGTCAGCCTTCGGGATGACTACAAGAGGCGACCCCCAGTCGAGAGAGTCGAGTTCTCTATCGACTTTTTCGCGAAGGGAACAGTTCGTGCTGGTGTGAAACGAGGCTTAGCGTTCTCACGGAGTGTCAATTTTATCGTCACGTGAGGGACACATCCTACACGCTGCTCGAAAATTATGGGGAACATGTTTTTGATATCCGATGCTTGGTTATAATTGAGAGCACTGGCGTTGAACTGGAAGACGCAAGATCGAGAGCTTCGAGATTTATACGAAGATTGCGAATCCAGGATCTTCCAAGAAGAGGATCAAAGCCGTCAAGGGACGACGTACAATTCCTCGATTGATGAGAGTCCGTTAAGTTCGACGTGAACCTTGATTTTCCCCAAGGGGCGGAAAATGTCGTCTGTATAAGATTTGAATTGAACTGAGGTCGGTTCAAGAGGCCTTCCGAGTTGTAACGCGTCGAATTTTGACGACGGCAGGAGTGTGAATCCCGCTCCCGTATCGACTTCAAATGTTTCATGGGAACCTTCGATTTTGACGGTGACAAAATATTTTTTTGACTGAGACGCACACGTCTGGTCGTATATGTATATCGATAATTTGGTTAACCCCGAAATTATCCAGTTGACGGGTTGGTACTGGACTAGAGGACGATTGATGATGATGAGGTCTCAGTTTGCTTTGGATGCACACTTTTGAGACATGTCCTTGCTTGTTGCAAGAAGAACAAGATAATTTTGACTTAGGAGTGCGGCACTCGCCGGTTGACAAATGGTTATTACGGCCACATCGTAAACATAAATTATCTATACCCAAAACTTTGAAATCGATGCGAGGCCTTGATTTTGATCGGCGCCGGGAGGAAGTACTTGATTTTCGACGGGAACTTTGATCGGAACGATGGGACCGGTGGGAGAAGTGTGCTACCCGCTTAATATCATCAATCGCGTTGATCGATGGTGCGCTGGTTAATGGTTTGGATAATTCACGGCTATCGGCTTTAGATACTTCGAGAGCAAGGGCCTTTGTTACGAGTGAATCAAATGTTTGAAGACCGGACTGAAGAAGCTGTTCTTTGATATGGGAGTCGCTCAGGCCCCGAATAAATTGAGCGCGTAAAAAAAGTTCTGCCGATGAGACTTCTTTTCCACAAGAACATGGAACCGAGAATTCACATTCAAGGAGGTCGCGGCGGAGGGACGCGACAAATTCAGCAATCGATTCGGTTTCTTTTTGATAAATTGATAGAAATTAATGTTGAGCTAGAAGCACTGTTCGCTTCGGGGCGAGATGTTTCTCGAGGACGGTAATGAGGTCCGAATAGCTGAGTGTAGCTGCGTAAAGACCTACTTTACACACGCCGTGCGGTAAAGAGTTCACGATAAAATATTTCATTCTTTACCGCACGGCGTGTGTAAAGTAGGTCTTTAAGCACGATGAACGATGGGTGAATGGTGAGTTGATTATAATGGGGGTTGATTATGTTGGTGAGTTGGTAGAAGTGTAACGTTCTTTAACGTTGAGGGGGGGGGGCATGTTTCCCTCTTCCTTCCCTACTCCTTTCTTCAACTTTGACCCTTTATTTGCGAGAGCCCTTGCTCATTGGTGTGTAGGAGGTGGATAGGTCTGATTTATCTACTCGACATATCATGAAACGATGTTTATTATGTACAGTAACTTTCATAAAGAACGACGAACAAAACTAATATTGAACTTAATTGATTCTCTCAATTCGAGAAAGAGAGAGAACGGGCCAATGCCCGAAAGTTTCCCGAGGGCTAGGGAGCCAGACGCATGCAACCACCAGGCAATGCCAGGGGAAGAGAATAATTTGACTCACCGACGGACAGTCGCGGGAACAAGGTTGTCTCAAGTGAGACAGCACGACGATGACGATTGGAGAACGACTTGCCTCAGGTGAGGCACCCAACGACGGTGACTGAAATTGTCTCAGGGGAGACCCTAGACAAACAACTCGGAACTTTACACCTCAACAGAGTCACGAACCGATCTACTGCCTGCTCAGACTGAGGCACTGACTCACATCCACGGACTTCTATCTACCGCTTGACTCACTTAAGGCCCTTCGCTTTGACTTTACTTTTGAACCGATTTAACTGAGGCACTGACTCACTTTGAAACTAACTCTCGCGTACTTGCAATTTCAGAACCTTCGTGGCGACTCTCCGATTCCGACGGATCGAGTCTTTTTGCGTGACACTTGCGTGGGCCAACCTTTCTTGCTGCTGCCGGTAGTGCCGGTTCTTCCCTATTTAAGGGCACTCCATTATAGTATGTTCTAGGGTGCCCTGTGTCCAGGGCTGGGCAGTAATTGAATTACGTAATTCAATTACAATTAGTAATTGGTAATTTGTAATTAAAAGCACTTTTTCGAAGTAATTTGTAATTAACAATTACCAATTACATTTCCATCTTCAGAGTCAATATTACTTCGAAAACTCAGCAGGTACTATTTCGCGCCTTACTTGGAGATTTTGGAGGAGATTTTGCATGAAATACTCTGAAAAATAAGAGTTTCAAAGCAATTATGACACGAGCGATATCCTCGAGCTTAGGGTTGCCAATTTGAACTTTGAGAATTTCAGAAACGGTACAAAAGTTTCAAACCTCAAACCAGTGGCGTAGGTAGGAATTTGTCCTGGGGGGGGGGGGATCAGATTGAAATCTCGTAAGGGTGAGAGGAGGGAGGTAATTTCACATTTTAGTCATCATTCCCCCTAGACAGCGCACCATCTGGAGATCTTGCTGGCCTCATCATAGTCTCAATCTCTCAGTTAAGGGCAATTTTTGGACTTTATCCGCAAATTAGCGATTTTCTCAATTTTGGCCGAGTTCTTCTCAATTTCAGCCGCAGATTAGCGGTTTTGCCCCGAGCAGCAAAGTATCGTTTTTATCCCATGAGCGATGTTTCTTAATTATCCACGACTTTTGGCGTTTTTCTCAACATTAGCCGCAAAATAGGGTGGGAGGGGAATGCACGAGCGATTTTCCTCAGTTTACTCGCGAATTAGCGGTTTCTTCACCTATTGCCACAAATTGGCGATTTTTTTCAATTTCAGCCTGAAAAGTTGCCTTCAGAATCCGCAAATTGGCGTGTATTCAGTTTTGGTGCAAATGAGAATTTTTCTCAATTTCAACCGCGAATTAGCGCTTTTTTTAAATTGTAGCGGCGACGCGTCGTAGCGTTTCAACCTGTGAATTAGCGAATTTTCTCAATTTCAGACAAAAAATTGGCGTCTGGCGCAATTTTAGCTGTAAATTCGCGATTTTTTCCATTTTTAGCCTCGAATTAGCAATTTTCTTAATTTTTAAGCTTAAAATTAACCTTTCTCTTAATTTTGACCAGGCTGATTATTTTATTCTATAAATATTACCCGCAAATTAGCTGTTTTTCACATTTTACCACCTCATTAGAAATTTAATATAACTTTTATAGGTATAGATTAATGCTTCTTTTCAGGTCTAGCCGTGAATTAGCGTATTTTTTAACATTGTACTATAGCCATGCATGAATTTGCCATTTTTCTGAATTTTAGCCACAAAAATGCCTTTAGAAGGTGCGAATTTAAATTATAAATGTATAAACCAAAATATTTACTTCTATCCATCTATTTCTGTCAAAAAATCATCATTTTTAAATTATAAATTTCACGTATAATTCGAGAATTAGTGATGTTTCTCAATTTTAGCTGCGAATTATCGATTTTTCTACATTTTAGCAGCGTGGTAGCGTCTCCAACTCGTGCATTACCTACCGAGTTTTGTCAATTTTTGCCAAGAATTGGCGTTTGACTCAATTTAAGCTTCAAATTAGCAATTTTTTTTCAATTTTTAACTGAGAATTAGCACTTTTCCCCAATTTGAACTGAAAATTAACGTTTTTCTTAATTTTAGCCGCGCTAATTGGTGATTTTTTCAATTTTTGCCGCGAATTAGTGATTTTCTTCATTTTGTATCCGCGAATTAACGTTCTCATAACTTTATATCTGCAAATTGCAAATTAGCGATTTTTCCCAATTTCAGCTGTGAAATAGCGTTTTGTGCTAATTTTGCGGCCATTCAGCATCCTATTCCCTTTTTCATACGCGAATGGGCGATTTTACGCCATTTCAGATGTGAATTTGCCATTTTTGTTCAATTTTAACCTGAAAGCGTCTTTTATTTGTCAGTATTATAGCGTTTTTTCTTAACTTTAACCGCGGGGTTTGCCCAATTACAACACTTTTGCGTTGATTTCCACAATTTATTTGAAGAATGGCCTCTATGTACCGCGAATCAGCGATTTTGTCCTTAATTTTAGTCTGGAAGTTCAAATCAAAACAGTGGAGAAAATCGTCAAAATCGCCGGCCGCCTAGCCTCGTGAGCGTTTTTTAGTACAAAAAAAAAACTATAATTTAAAGTTGGACGAAACAAGAATTCTCAAACAACAAGTTGCGTGCAACAAGTACTGCGTTTGACGGCACGGGTATTCCAGTGTTTCAAACGTTTATGACCGCATTTGCCCGGTTTCAGCGGCCGCTCAAAACTTTTTGCGGACGGTGGAAACACAGTGATCGTAGCCCCTTAAGTCCTAAGAATGAAAGAGGAGCCTCGATGCAGATGGACCTCAATGGCCCGCTATAGACGCTGATTTTTGCTTTAGGTCGCTAACGCAATTAACAATTGACAGATGCACTCATTAACCACGTCCGGCACGGGACCTCCGGTGTACGGGGTGGTTTGGAATGTATATTTTAAGGACCTTATCGTTAAAAATAGTCGAATCCATGAGTGAATTTGCAGAAGCAAAATTGTCAAATTCAATTAGAATTCTATTCCGACCACTTTTTTTGATTAAATCAATTTTAACTGCAATTGCCCATTTCAAAGGTAATTTTGCCAATGGACATTATGGGTGAATAAGTGAGATACCTGCTTTCTCCTTATCGCAACTTTCTAAATACAGTACAAAAGGGCCCGCATCTGTTCTTTGATAATAATTAGTGCTCGCGCTTGATCAACGTTGACACCTACTGGTTCAACGGGTGTTTTATTCGGAATACTCTGAGTATTATTAGATTCTAAATCCAAGTCCTCGCTTGGTTCTTCGATGTCAATCTCAATATCGGGGGGCTTCCCCCCGGACGCACTACTCAACTTAACGATAATATTTTTATTGTGGGCGAAGGGGGACGTGAACGGAATTGGGCGCCTCGATCCATTGGATCTAGAACTGAAAGAATACATTTTTCTCGAGCATCCACATTTGAAAAACCTCCTTAGCTTCTATTAAAATAATTGGCGTAAGACGAGTTGACAAATCGGGTCCGGGGGCTAATGGGTTGATGGACATCATTAAAAGAAAAAAGAATAATTATAGCTTATACGCTCCCTCCTTCTGAGAGCACAAACAAAGCCACATAAGGGGAGTTGCCTGCAGGCAAAAGATTATGATCTTTCCGACGAAGTTACGGCAATACGAAACAATCAAACAAAATCCTCCGGGCTAACAATAAGTAATTTTCGTGCAAAATATAGAAAAAATGGTCGAATAAAAGTCGTGCCTGTTTCTGGCGCATTTAGGGGGTCATGCGATGGACACCAAAATGGCCAGTGTAACATCTTTCAACGTTGTAGTAAGCACGATGACTAACATGAAAGTTGAAAATAGTCGGAAGACAATTGTCTGAAATGCGTATACACTATCAAGGTCAACCTTTAATTGTCCTGAGTCAACATGCTGACCAAGAGTTTGTAGGCCGGAGGTGCGACGAAGGGTTCATACGGGAAAAGAAGAGACGAGAGTCAAATCGATACGGACCTTTGTAGCAAACGAATATTTATATCTTTTACCGAGCCTAAGGACAAATGAATGAGATCTTTTAAAGTGTTGTAACTAATCAAGCATCGGACATAAGTAATTCCTCTATATGCGGGGAGAAATCTGAAGGCTCCCAAGAACAGAAAATTACCTTATGGACAGACGAATTCCTCGCAACAAATTTTGCCCTTCTTTATTGTGCCCCAGGTAATGATCTCAGTCATGCAACTTAATTATCTCAACCATTGCTTCGGTCCTTTTTTATGGAATCCAATCCAGAATTAATTAACCTAATTACGCAATAAAATCGAATAACAACTCTGAATCCGGTACCTATGGAGCATATTCACAACTTAAACACACAATGATCTTCAACATTCCAAACTTTTACGACTAAACAATTATAAATCTTTCAAGTCGACCGGAATTTTTTCCGCTGACTCCAGGCTCGGAAAATCTTCTCGCTGTGCGCGGAATTATCCCATACCTCGATGCCATAGGTCATACGGGAGTAAAAAAAAAAAAAAAAAAAAAAAAAAAAAAAAAAAAAAAAAAAAAAAACCAAAAATCCTTGCCTTAAGCAGATCCGGCGAGTCAGAGCCCCTGAGGCGGCAAAGGACAAAAATAGGCCTCGAAAGCTGAGACGAGAGGGCCTGAACGTGGGGAGCCCAGTTTAAACGAGAGTCGAAGACAAGACCGAGGAATTTGACCGTTTCAGATGGGGATTTAAAACCCATGTACAGGTCCTGCGTCTTATCCTCATTCAGTACCAGTCGGTTCGCAAGACACCAGCATTGGACCGCGCGCAGAGGTAGCACCGTCCAAAGTGCGAGAGAGATCCACTTCATTCCTACTAGAGCATAGAACCGTCGTGTCATCAGCGTAGAGAAAAAATTCGAACACGGAGGGAGATTGGGCCAAGCACAGGTTGTTGATGAACAACAAGAATAGAACAGGGCCCAAGATAGAACCCTGACGAATTCCGATGTTGGCGGCCCCAGCAAGCCCAGACAGCTCACCCCCAAAGTGCACGCACTGCTGCCAGTCAACAAGGTAAGACTGAAAGAATCCGCAAGAGGATTCATCGGAGCAATAGTGACAGTTTGGCATAAGAATGTCTACGTCGAGGAAATCGAACTCGCGCGAGAGATCGAATAGTCTAAGGCCCACCTTCGATCCTGACTCCAGATCACGCAGAATCGACTGCGACAGAGTCGAATAGCAGCGAGCGAAGTGGAGCGACCCTTCCGGAAACCGAACTGGCTCTCCCCGAGAATGTGGTTAGTCTCGAGAAATTCAAGCAGGCGAGACAAGACCAACCGCTCAACCACGCGAGAAAAGACTGGGATGAACAAGATGGGACGGAAGTCACATTAATCCCTACTGTTCGGCTTCTTCGGCACGGGCGTGACAATTTTGGAAGCAAGGAAATTTCGAGGCAAGGAGGGAACGTCCCCGACCTGAAGAAACCATTAACCATATTGCAAAGAGGCTCTCAGATGAATGAGGCAGAGGACTTGACGATACCAACGGTTAAGCCGTAATAATCGAGAGCGGAGGAATTATTCAAACCAGCATTCAAACCCTTTTTGCAAAATACACTGCTTATCCTTCGGATTAGGCGTTCTAAGGACTGCCGTGATGTGCTTGGGGTCAGGCTCCACGCCTTGCTCAGATACTATGTTGCCCTCATAAGTTACCTTTGGCATTTGATACTGAAACTTGGACAAGTTTAATTTTACGCTGCATTCACGAGCTCAAGAAAGTACTTGGCGTACAATTGATTCTAACTCTTTCGCTGAATGGGTGAACATGATGATGTCATCAAAATAAATTTGCACCCCGGGGATATCACCAGAAATTTCATTTGTTTTTCTTTGGAAAATTTCTGGAGCACAGCTCAAGCCAAACGGAAGTCTATTATATTTATAGCGGCCAAACGGAGTCACAAAACAGCAAAGATCAGCACTACTCTCATCAAGGCGAATTTGGAGGAATCCATTTGAGAGGTCACAAGCGGCATAGACTTTGTAACCGGATATTTTTGAAACGAGACCCTCGGGAACAGGAATTAGGTGTAATTCTCTTTGAATCGCTCTGTTAAGGGGGTGCTGAAGCGAAAAGAGAATTGGGAATTGACCGTGGCGCTGACTGCGGTGTACAGTGAAACGTTCGGTAATGTAGAACCGTAAAAGGCGCGTAGGAGTGAGAGGGAAGAGTTCTTGTTTTTTACATAGATATTCCCGCTCAGTAGAGAAAGAAGGGTGAAGGAGTTATATTTCCCTCCCCTCACAGTCCAAACGCCCAACTCATTGCCTTGCCTACTGCTTGCTTGACTATTCTCTGTCATCGTTGTGTTTCTCCTTCTCATCTCAACGCATATTCGCTTGTTGTCGTCGTCTATTGAATAATTATTTCGCGTTCATTTTTCCATTTTTCCCCAACCTGTGATATCAACGAATTGGTAATGGTAATACCTAACGGAAAATGAGTTTGGTTAATCTTTTTAGAAAAAAGAGTGGGTTTTCTATTCAAAAACGATTGTTTTTACCTGCAAAATTCAAGCAATTCTTGCGAAATTCAATATGCTCAGCATCATGAAAACCTCACCCGAAGTGGTCCATTGAATGTAGCAGTGTAACTGACTGTGAAATTCTACCAGAGTAAAAAAAAAATATCGCTCCGGCAACTGGATGTCAAATAAAGTGCATTTCACTTCTACGAAGTTCGACGTTTTCAGTTAATTTGCGATTATGCGACAAAAATTACCACCTGGTGTGACTATCTACTTTTACTTCACAATTTCTCCCAAGTAATCCCTAATTTACTGAAATTTGTAGTAGTGAAATACACTTTGTTCGACAGCGACGACAGCCAGCTACCGGAGCGATATATTTTGATGCTTAGGTGAGCGTTCACATTCAGTTCCGCTTCAGATGAGGTTTCAATTATTTTTATCATGTTGAAATTCGCAAGGATTGCTTGAATTTACATATCAAAACAAGTGATTTTGAATAGAAAAATCTCTCTTTTTTCTAAAAAATTGTCATTTCTGTCGAAAAATACTTATGAGTATTTTTGAAAAGGACACATTGAAGACGTTTTTCCGATCCATGGGAAGTCGATAGGCACAGATTTAGTGTGGGCAAGTGGTGGTTCACATTTATTGCAAAATTTAAAAAAATCTCCATTTCGCACAAATTTGAGGAGCTGCCGAGGCCACAGAAATAGTTATTTTTTGACGAAAATAGATAGGCCTTATAGGAAAGAGGGTTCTCTTCCCGAATCCATTGTCAAAAGTTGCAGAATGTCAGCTGGGAAGCGAGTTACTCGCATTTAGTCAAGGAAAATGATGTTATCCTATAAATATGCTAGAAAAATCATATCTCTAAGGGTTTTGATTTTCGGACCATGGCTTATGGGGTGTTTTCGATCGCAAATGAGATCTATTTTTACCCAATTTTTTTTGTCACACTTATGCGCATCCTCCTGTATAAACCGGGTTTTATTAAACCCCAAGTGTCTGTACGCTGTATTGATAATGTATGAGTAGTGGTGGTCAAAAGTACACCCATTACTGAAGATAACTCCCAAAATCCTTCACCGAATCAACCTCCTGAAGAGTGTCAATTTTATAGCTGCGAATTATAGCGCTTTTTTTTCCAATTATGGCCATATAAATCGTGGTTTTCTCAATTTTAGCCATGCATTTTTTTTGTTCACTACTTCCATGTTATTATTTTGCCATCATTCTTATTTTCTTGGTTGGAGCTTTTTCCCTATTTCAGCCGCGAATGTATTAGCGCTTTTTCCAAATTTTTGCCGCGTACTTGCCCCAACCCAAGTAGAACACTGGTACAAAAAAGGCACATTAGAACGCCTTCTACATTTTGTCCGTCTGTAGAAACTTGGGGTTAGCGTATTTTCTCTAGCTGTTTTGTCGGTGAAGTTGCCTTCAGATATATCAAATTGGGTGTTTTTTTTTTTTTTCAGATTAGTTTCAAAGGTGCTTTAAATCTTAAAAAGCCATAGTTTGTTTTCAACTGCGTCGTCACGCTAGGCTACTTCCTTGGGGTTCCCTTCATTTCAAAGGAATGTTCGTAAATACAGGCATATAAGAGGTCCAAAGGGGGGGGGGACTGGTAATGATCGCCGAAGTTGATCAATGCGACAGAATCAGCTTCACGAAATTGTTTCATTTTTCCAAGCTGGTGCATCAGTTTGACAGTCATCAATGAGTGTTATTATTAGTAGAAAAATGGTCGATCGTGGTTGATAGTCACTCACAGAAAGTGTTTTGGCGAAAAATGAGTTTCGGGGACCTCATTTTCCTGGAGTGACTATCCACCACGATCGACTATTTTTCTCTCTGACTCACTCCTTCAGTTACATTTGAGGCCTTACTTGGCGTACGTCTCGCACCCTAAGCTTTTGAAACTCGATTTAATGACGTTCGTTTTGATGGCGAAACCTGAAAGCCGGCTACACAAAAAGTGATATAACTCCTGCAGGGACTTAACGGGACGGGAAATAAAAAGGCCCGTCCCGCGCGGGATTTCTCGCGTGTACCGCGGAGAAAAAAGTACCTGATCAATTTTCCTCCACAGATGTTTGGAAAGAGTCGTTTTCGGGTGGTATGACCGATGAGCATCCGAGGGGGGGAAGGGCACAATACAAATTCAAAAGTAGTTCGTTAGTTATCTTGAAAAACGAAAATATAAGAGAAATCTGGAATTTAAATTCAAGAAGCCCGACATTTTAACTTAAATTGAAGCTGATTAAAAGTGCAACTTCGTCTGCCATAACTTCTTCGTAGGATCACTTATTCTTTAGCCGTTTTTTTACGTTTGGATAGGGAGCCGCACACGGTCCACGGTGTCTACGTAATCGACGGCTTCCTGAATCCCAGCGACGTTCTAAATCACTGTAAAGCTTTAACCACACAAAAATAGGAGGACACTCGTTTACGATATGCGTGTGAAATAAACGTGGGTTCGATTTTTTTGGTTTTAGACAATCACAGATCAAAATATCGCTGATCTTATTCTTTCCAAAAGCCAATTTCGCGGGAGCTGACTCGTTGAGAAATGCTGTTTCACGGGTTTTGGTCATTCAAAAAAGTCATTGCCCGGGTTGGCCTCTATATTTTGCAGATTTGACACTTATGTAACCCAATTTGATGGCTATGGCTACAATGGCGGATACAAGGGGGGGGGGATGCGGTAGCCGTAGGACAGAAAAAAAGAACCTGGGAAACTCTATAAATTTGCTTGAGACCGTTAAAATAAACTCGAATCTGGGGGGTGATTCTGTAAAGGCCTAATTACACCAACCGAGTAGCTCGGCCGAGTGGCTAGGCCGAGTACTGGGCCGAGACCGGGCAGAGACAAAATACATGTTATTCACTCGGCCGAGTACTGTCTGTGGTGATTACACATAGGTTTTACTCGGCCGAGTGCACTGTCTCGGCCGTGCACTCGGTACGTGTAATTCGGCCTTTTACACATGGGTTTTACTCGGCCGAGTGCACTGTCTCGGCCGAGCACTCGGTACGTGTAAATTGGCCTTAACTTGCAAAATTTACGTGTCGTAAAATGGAAGAAGGGCGAGGGGAGGTACCTCGTACCCCTAGGTATGGTTTTTACGATACCTAGTGAATTGAACTGCGGAATTTTCATGCGAGAATGTGTGGTCTCGAAGAAAAATTAATAAATTCTTAACAAATGAGTGGAAAAACCAAGGCAACGGGGTACATCCTCTCCCTCTCCTTCCCAGTTACGACACGTAAATTTTGCAAGTTACAGAATCATCCCCCTGGAATTTAAAACAATCTTTGAAGAAAAAAAAGCATTGTTGAACTCATTACCTATTGAGGTTTAATAAATCAAATTCCATCCATTGAGACACAATTGGGCCCTGAAAATCTGTTTCAGCGGAGATTTTTTGGACAGTTGTTTTTGTAGCAGGAGAAATTGACAACTTTTTCGGATTGAGAACAAACAGAAAATACCGCAGATTTGGCAGTAGAAACGTTAATCACTGTGACTGTCGCTAGAATTCTGAAATCCTGTGACAACCTTTTCTGCTCAGTGTGCTCCAGCAAAAACCACCTTTCTTTGATTTACGTGAATAGAAGCATTTCTCTCGAAACCGAAGAAATTTTGCAGCGCTTTGCAAAAATCTCAACCAATTTGGAATTTGCGCTATCTTGATTTTTTGTGATTTAAGCCTTGTTCACACGATGCAATGTTTGAAGCTATATTGCATGCTAATTTTTTAAAAACATAATGTTCCTTGGTAGTGACCGGATGTTTTTGAAACCAGCATGCAATATAGCTTCAAACATTGCATCGTGTGAACAGGGTTTTTAATGGAATCCATCTCCTAATATCGGTTGTCCCTCTGTGAATGCTCCTCTCCCAACCTTCAGAACTAACTACAACCAATTACTTTGCAGTCTCCTTTAATAGTCGAATGCATTTCGGGCACAACTGTAACCCCTCATCAGCAACAGACACCTTCTACTGCAAGTAACACAACTCAGTTCGACGATTAAAGGAGACTGCAAATGAATGAATTCCACTGATTTGGCTAGTTCATGAACTAAATTTCGTCTTCGTTTCCCTTAAAAAAATAAATCTTTTGGTTCGTCTCTTTCAAAAATATAATTTGGATTGACTCCCTAAAAAAGAGCAACTTCACGGATATCACATCACGCTTAATCATTTCCACAATGTTTGCTCAATTTAAAGAGCAATTTCGTGAGACTGTCCGTTTGTAATAACCTCCTACTGGATATAAGATGCCTGGATCCGGCGCCGTGACTTGATTCAAAGGTGGACGTGTACTATGTTGTGGGCTGGACCTACTTGACAATCGGACGTTAGATGTTCAGGACCGAAAAGGAGGGCAAAAAAAGAGGAAAATGTTGACCATTTCCGTGACATCTGAAAAATGAGCCCGGACGCACTAAAATGTAGGACATGTCCCGGAAAAGTGGACGTCTGGTCACCCTAAGGCCCTGGTGACTATACTCTGTTGCGTGTCTGGCTGGAACTGCATGTATAGAAGTATTGCATAGAAACAGAGAACTGTCAAGTACGGTTCGGGAGATTCATGAATTACGTCTGTGCCATGTCAGACCAGTACTTTTGAGAAAATTACCCTGAAATTTGAGAAGATGACCATGACCACCCCTTTGGGAGGTGGTTTTGATGATTTTTTGCGCGAGTGACTGCGATTCCAAGGATCCGCCACTGTGTTAGGACCAACTAGATCCCAAATAAAGTCAAATAAAGTCAATCCTAGGGCAAGGTATGGCCCAGACGGGCGTACGGACATTCCAGAAATCGAATCTAGACATCTTGAAACTTACAAGGATAAAGTTTGAGGGTGGGTTGAAAAAAAAAATTCCTTAACGAAAACATATAGGTGTAGAAATTCAGAATGTATTGAATAATGAACCAATTAATTAAAACACAAAAATCCAGGCAAAATTTTTAAAAAAGACGGCACAGTGTAAAAAAAAAAAAAATACGGATCAAGAAATTACCGCCCTCGAAGTCGAATCTATTTCACTGAAGTGAAAAGATATTGAAGGGTACGGACGAAGGGTAGGAAAAAAAACGTTGCGAGACCTTGAAAACCTCAAGACGATTCGAGCGGTCTGAGCAGTGGTGATGGGACGGCAAGGGGTAGGTTCGAAACTTGAAGCAAAACCGTGTGGACAGGATGGCAGGGGGCAAGCAGGGGGTTCCTTCATTACCATTTCTAATCCACTGCGCGTCTTTGCGGATAATTCTTGAACTATTTATTGAAAAATCGCCTAAATGAATTAATTAATCGGGCACCCGTTTTTCTCAGTCGTTTTTCAACTTTTTTTACTTTTCTTTTTTTGTAAATTCATTAAAAAATATGGACTATATGCATGCGTAACCGATTTTGGAAAAAGTGAAAATTACAAAAATTAGAAAAATAACTTTTTTAATAATTAACATAATTAAAATCGGTTACGCATGCATAAAGTCCTTATTTTTTAATGAATTTACAAAAAAAAAGAAGTTAAAAAAGTTTTAAAACAACTGAGAAAAACGGGTGCCCGTCTCAGAGGCCCGTGCAGCACCCCCTTAAGATGCTTGGGGTTCAGACATAAAACGCAACTGACCATTCGCCTTCTCTACGACAACCAAAAGTTACTGACCCAAGCCGTTGGTTTTGTAACCCTGGAAATAACCCCAATTTTTTCAAGTTTTCTTCAAGACTAGATTTGACACGGTCGTACAAGCTTCTGGGTATTCGACGGCATATACACTTACGACAGGAGTATACACAGGTTCAACATGAATTTTACAGGGCTTACCCGGAAATTTCCCAAGTTCAGAAAAAACGTCTGCGAATTCTTCGATGAAATCACTCTTGGACGCGACTGATGATTGACTTTGACGCGGAGGGGGAAGAGCGAGCGTAGATTCCAGTCTCTCGATAAGACGAAGTTTTTGGCACGTCTCCAGCCCCAAAAGAGGAGCAGCTCGAGGTATGTCGACAATTTCAAACGTGAGGTTCACTATCGTTGATTCTTGACAACGCAGGGCCAAGATGAGGGATCACGAAGTCTCCATAAGCTCGGAATGACGAACGCGAATTAACGACGAAATTAGTCCTTTTTAAGGACTGAAGAACGCTAGCTGGCAGGGTGTTGACATGGGCGGCAGAATCCAACTTGAAATAAACTGTACGCCCTGCTATAGAAACGGCGAACTCACATAGCTGAGCTAGGTTTCGAATTTCAGTCACAAATTGATCGACACGCATACCTTCAGTCCGGCGCAGAGTTAAAAACTGAAATCACAAGTTTTTGAGAGGCTTGAAATAAGCATCGAAGCGTGAGAAAACAATCTTGAAGTTTTCGGCGTCTTTTTTAGGCAATTTGAAAGAATTGTAAATCTCAATCCCTTTGTCACCAATGGTGTTTATTAACAAGGCCACGCGCGGAATTTTACTGTCGTCCTTAATGCCGAGTACCTGCAAGTAGACGAAGAAGTTTTGCTTCCAAAAATCCCACTGATGGGAGAGATTTCCCTCAGGTACAAGAGAGTCGGGAACTTTAACGAAGTTCTCCATGGCCAGAGACGAGAAAATCCAGGAAGCAGGAAACAAGAGTCCGTGAAACCTGGCACCATGTAATAACTCGGTAAAAACACTTTATTTTTAATTAAACAAACGTTTCATTTGTCGAATTTAGTTCAAGGGTAAAAAATCATTATTATTGTTTTGAAATCTTCGGTTTTGAAACGGTCCACCATATCACTCCAGTCACTCACTATATAGGCCAACCTGAACTACACCCCTGGTCTACCACGCAAGTAGCTGCCGAACAACTCAAGAGCCACGCCCCTTACTCCCAATCTCTCAAGCTTTCCCAGCAAAATGTCATGATCGACCAAGTCAAATGCCTTGGTTAGGTCACAAATGAATCCTCTTCGTATTGTTGAGATTTCGCAAAAAAACTTGGCTAAAAACGGCTTCCCGGAGGGGGGCGATCCACCTATCGCCCCCTCTCTGGGTACGCCACTGATCACGTGTGCCGCCATTTTCATGCAACGGTACACATGATTACAATTGTTTAATTCGCTACATATTCAGACAAAATGACGTTTGTTTAGCCCTAATTTTCGTTCGTTTATCCCAAATTTTTGTTTGTTCAGCCAAAATTTGCGTTTGTTTAGCCCTGCAAAACATTTATTCATGAGAAAATACATCATGTGTGCCGCCAGCTTCACGCAACCGTACACATAACTCCAGACGTTTGTTTCGCTACATATTCAGACGAAATAACGTTTGTTTACAGTGGCGGCGGAAGTCAGCCGGTACTGGGGGAGCAAGAATCTGAGCAGTTCAGATTTACCCCTCCCCCTTGAAGATACCATTTTTCGAATCAATTATGCCTGCTACATGCGTAAAAATACAATTCTTGAGGCAAAAATTCCAAATCCTTCACCAAATTTACCGCCTCTTCATGAACTTCTCTTGTTTCTGGGTTAATTTTCCTGGGTAATTTGAGTCCTAAAGACACAGTTTTACTAGATAAATGACGTGGTATTTGTTAAATCGGCTACATTGGCCATAAAGTGGCGTATTCACACAATTCAGAGCAGAAACTTAGAGTGAAATAGCAAGGGTATGCCGTGAACAGTCGCGTACCGAGGTAATGGCGAGGGGGGCGGACCGCCCAGGGCCACCTATGAGAGAGAGAGCCCCTGAAAAGCTTAAACATGGAAAAATTATGATTTTTAGGTTCATGTTCATAGATTTAGGTCCGTGAAAAGGAGTTTTGGTATACGATTGGACGGTGATTTGGCTCCTTTCGACGATTTTTAGCCCATCCGACTTGGAGAATAGAACGCTACTGGTGATCAGCAAACAGTGTGCCTAATGTTCAATCGAGCCCACGAAAGCGCAATTCTGTCGGCTAAAATTGAGAAAACAATTGCCTTCTGGAAGCAAATTTGTGGCTAAGGTAGAGAAAATACGCTGATTCCCAAGTTTCTTTAGGTTCTTAAGCAGATAAAATTGAGAAGGCGCTCTGTTGGGGGGAGTAGGCGGCAAAAAAATTGGAAAAAGTGCTAATATTCGTGGCTAAAAGTGCTCATTCCTGGTTTCTCGATGCAACTTTTAGACCATAATTTAGAAAAAATCGCTGATTTTCAGTGTATAGTGGCAATTTTACGGCTGAAATGTACCAAAAAACCACTAATGTGCTGTTTTTGGGCCAAGCTAAAGTTGAGAAAAATCGCCTAATCCGTCGATGAAATTGAGTATAAGCGCTAATTCGCGAATAGTAGAAAAAACGTTAATTCGCGGATAAAATTGAAAAAACGCCAATCTGTATCTTCTAAAGGATATTTCGAGGCTGAAACTAAGAAAAAGTTTAAATTGTTAGTAGAATCGCTTAAACTACGCGAGGGTTAGTGGGTAAAGCATGCATAAATCTGTAGCCGTAGGAGCCTTATATCGTCTGTCTTCCGTCCGACGACGAAGACAGACGATCGGATTGGGGGAGCAGCGCTCCCAGCAAATTGACCAGACCATTGGGGGAACATTCGCTGAGCCTGAAATGCCCTGAACCCCACTTCCACCGCCACTGTTTGTTTAGCCCAAATTTTCGTTTGTTTAGCCTAAATTTTCGTTTGTTTAGCCCAAATTTTCTTAACCCGAATGTTTGCAACTATGCCACGTACGAGTTTTCCTTGGTTTCCCCCTTAGGGAAAACGCATAGGGTCAGATGGGGTAATTGGGAATCAGGGGTAAATGGGAACTAGTGCACGGGGGTATCACTCGTACCGAGTAGGGCCGGGGAACAGAACGTAGCCCCAATAGCACAATGTCGTCTCCTGGATATCCACAAGATATTAATTTTCGACCAACATTACGTTCAAACGATGTCTTAAATATCCTTCAAACAGACAGTTTCCATCCACTCTTCATCCATATGTCCGCCCAGAAAACATCCACTGAATATCCAAAAAGATATCCACTAGAGACATTCTGGGCATTCACTGGATGTCCAGTGGATATCACTTCGACCAACATAATATCCAAAGGACGTCTTAAACATTCTTGTAATAGACAGTTTCTATCCACTTTTCATCCATATGTCCGCCCAGGAAACATCCACTGAATATCAAAAAGATATCCACTGGAGACATTCTGGACATTCAATGAATGTCCACAGGAAGTTGAAAGACATCCTCCAGATTGCGACTAAATGTCGAAAGCTTGTGGCACGACACTTTATAACGATGTTGTCATGCCAGCGATCCTGCCCCCAGACCGCCCCCGCCTGTACTTATGTCATTGGCGGGCATGTTTTATGCATCGGGGGTGTCTGTAGAGGTTCCATACCGAAGATGGTTGTGGCACGACACTTTATAACGATGTTGTCATGCCAGCGATCCTGCCCCCAGACCGCCCCCGCCTGTACTTATGTCATTGTCGGGCATGTTTTATGCGTCGGGGGTGTCTGTAGAGGTTCCATACCGAAGATGGTTGTGGCACGACACTTTATAACGATGTTGTCATGCCAGCGATCCTGCCCCCAGACCGCCCCCGCCTGTACTTATGTCATTGTCGGGCATGTTTTATGCGTCGGGGGTGTCTGTAGAGGTTACATTCCGAAGATGCTTGTGGCACGACACTTTATAACGATGTTGTCATGCCAGCGATCCTGCCCCCAGACCGCCCCCGCCTGTACTTATGTCATTGGCGGGCAGGTTTCATGCGTCGGGGGTGTCTGTAGAGGTTCCATACCGAAGATGGTTGTGGCACGACACTTTATAACGATGTTGTCATGCCAGCGATCCTGCCCCCAGACCGCCCCCGCCTGTACTTATGTCATTGGCGGGCATGTTTTATGCGTCGGGGGTGTCTGTAGAGGTTCCATACCGAAGATGGTTGTGGCACGACACTTTATAACGATGTTGTCATGCCAGCGATCCTGCCCCCAGACCGCCCCCGCCTGTACTTATGTCATTGGCGGGCAGGTCTTGTGCGTCGGGGGTGTCTGTAGAGGTTCCATACCGAAGATGGTTGTGGCACGACACTTTATAACGATGTTGTCATGCCAGCGATCCTGCCCCCAGACCGCCCCCGCCTGTACTTATGTCATTGGCGGGCATGTTTTATGCGTCGGGGGTGTCTGTAGAGGTTCCATACCGAAGATTGTTGTGGCACGACACTTTATAACGATGTTGTCATGCCAGCGATCCTGCCTCTGCCCGTATTCATGTTGTTCGTGTGCGTTTATTTTGTGTTTTTGGTGTCAATGCCCCCCCCCCCGCTCACTCAATCAGTACTCCCTTTCTTCCCCACCCCCTTCATGTTGACGAAAAAAAGATCGCTGGTAAGGATCGCTATCTTCTCTGAAAAAGATCGCTAGGAAAAAGATCGCTAACTTGACCTGGCTGAACAAAATTAGACACCAATTTGAACTCTGAAAAAATTTGGCTCCGGCAGCTGGTGGTCGGAAAGAGTGCATTTCATGCGAATTCTACGGGAATGAACGGTTTAAGATCACGCAATGCTTGAGAGATACCAACAACAGATGTAGGGGCCAATATTGATCTCCTATATTTCTGTAATGGCGAAATCCACATATTTATTAGACGTTTTGTGATGCCCAAGCATATCAAATGCATGTAATCAAGCGGAACTTCTTTAACTAAGTCAAAATGAGGTATTTTACAAAAATCTGTCCAGCCTCGGTGATAATTATCGTCTTCGCGCGCACGAAATTGTTCGTCCAAGCGCGGATGGGACGTCTTTTCTGGAAAACAAAGTTCATTTTCTATAAAATCTCCTTCTGTGTGGCACTTGGTGCAACTAAAATAACCCGAGTGGTGTTTGATGTTGAGTACACTGGCTTGAGCTGGAGCATCACAAATCAAGTATTTTAGCCTTATTGAATAGACTTCAGACTCAAATATTAAACTATTATTTATCAAGAATGAAATTTCATCGACGAATTTAGATAAAAAAATGTTAAAATCTTGTGGTTTGCCATATCCACACCATGCACCTATCAAAAAGACTTCTTTGCACTGATCTTCTACCACCATTCCTAAAATTGGCCATAATTCGAGATTAGACGAACGGGAAAGAGAAACACCATCGATACCGACAGATAAATTCAACTGACAGTTTTCTGTGGTTATACAATTCTTATGGGACCTTAATAATCTACATAAGTTTTTAGAGAGTCCTTTATGATAATAACCGTCTGACAGATCTGAAGCTGCCGAACTCCTAGGTGTAACAATGTTCGGGGATCTTTAGGCAATGAAGAAAAACAGCTGTGGGTTCTCAAAATATTAAGAAGTTCGGAAAGATGGGTCTGAGGTAAATTTACATTCACAGCCCACGAAGCTATTTTATCTGCGAAGTCAAGTTCCCTTTCATTAACCGAAAGTAGGGGCGAAGTAGAGGTGTTATTAGACAAATCGTTACAGGCGACGAAGGGCGGTTCATAATCAAAAACGTCACCATCGATTACCTAAAAATACACATTACCTTTGAAATGAGCATTCCTGTACCTCATTTTGGGAGGCACAGTGATTTCTAGTAATGGGAATACTGATGACCCAGTAGTCAATGAGAACATTCATGACCCGAAACTGGAAATTTTTCAGCAGATTTTCATTTCACGAAATTGGTTTAATAGGCAGCAAACCGGCAAAATAAAGGCTTATTGCGAGCACCGAAATTGCTTTTTTACTGCGGAAAACCTACGGAATTGCTATAAATATATTCAGCGACGCAAACCGCCAAAATAGCTTTTTGCTTCCATGTTTTTAGTGAGCGATCTTTTAATGTGCGAGGAAATCCAGCGAAATTGTTTTTTCAGTATTTTTTTATTTCCTAGTTCAGATAACCCATGTGAATTTCATTCCTAGAGAGCGAAATTCTGTTCCAAGCTAAACGCGCGAAATTGCTTATCTAGTGAGTGAAACCTGCGCATAAATTGGGATTAAACCCCGCGAAATTGCTGTTTCAGTGATCAAACTGCATGTGATCTTTGCTGTAGGGGGAGAAAAATATGTGCTCAATTTGGGTTGAGTTGCTTAATTTTAAATGCTCGGCCCACTGACCTTTGCTTCTGGTTTAGCAGATTTCGGGTACTTGCCCCGAAGTAAAGTACCAGTCATTTTGGTGCTAGGGCAATGAAACTTTATGTGATCAATGCTGTTGGTATGAGAAATGTGGGTGCTGAATTTGTGCTCGATTGGTGCATTTTAAGTACCCGTGGCGGCATACTTGTTTTTGGTCATCAAATTAGGAAGACCCACCTACGCTGTCAGTCTACCACCATACCATTCAGACGAGAAAAGGAGCCACGTAGTAGCCGAGGGATAATTGGTTGGGGGCGGTCAAGAAATCATATGTGAAACTCCCCTGTAAGTTCGCAATACGTCGGGGAAGTTTCGACTCATAATAAACCTTATCACCTTATCATCAACCCCTAGGACATTTTGACAATATTGATTCAAATCCCACGTTTTAAGGCAGTTCAGTGTTTTTCACATATTTTTTAAGTTTCTCTACTTAATAATTAGTGTCGGGAAGACCTGATTCGCAATCGACAGGGGCTACTTGATTTTTTGAATCCGTCCGGCTTCAGATGAACATTATTTTCCTCACCTCTCTCTAGAATTCTAGATAACCAAAATGTCTTTTCACTCCGGCGCAGCTCACGGTAACAACACTTCGTGTAGTCAAATTGAATCGTTTATTTATGAGTTGATTATAATAAATTATGCTTTTGAAGTCATAACAGACGTGTTCGACACATTTACACCCTCCAGAGACCACCGTCAAAAGCACACGAATGTCGGGTTTGGTTTCTTCCGGGATTAGTCGAAATTGATGACTTTCGGGAGACAGGGATGACAGGGTACGGTGTACAGCACTTGTGAAACTGTGAGTATCACCATCACCTAGTGAGCCGTTGAGCTCACTACACTGTGTGTGTTTTTTTAAAATTTTTGGTGGGATTCAGTGTTCGGTGTACCAGAAACGACTGCCCTTTCTTCTTTGACATATTCGTATTCAATTCAGCCGCTACAGTTTTTCTGCGATGACTGCAATCTACAACGATCATCGTAGAACAATATCAACATGGTTTTTTTTCAATCTGGCTTCTCCTTCTTTGTGAGCCGGCACTTCGCCGGGCACCAAGTTCACGAGCCATTTTTCTAATCTCCGAAAAAATAAATAAATAAAAAGGCGAGGGACTATTCACTTTAACCAACACAAAAAATATCTAAACGAAACGGCAGAAGTTGGAGACTAGACTCCTCCTTACTTCTTCTAAACATTGAAAGGGGGTGAGGTGGGTTCTAACCTTCTTATTTGTTATGAGTCGAATTACCTTTGAAAAAGCGAACCTCGCTTCCCCATCGTATTGAATTCTGATAACCACGATCCACGATAATGACTGATAATGGTAAAAAAACCAAAAGGCGAATCCGGAGTGAAATTTTGGGAGGGATCACTTGAATCATTTCTCGAAAAATTTGACGAGGATTGGGGTGGGGGCGAAAATATCGCCAATATGCCACTTGTTTATTCGGCGCGGCGGTTATTATATTAATAATAATAAATTATTATTAATATTTCAATTGCCGTCAATACTTTTCGAAAAATTTTAAAGGGGGGGGGCTTAACAGAGGATGAATTTGAAAAAATCGAACAAATTTCAACTCATTTATCTTACAAGGGGAATGTCAGTAATGACCGACGCCGATTTGATCGCCCATTTTTTTGCGGGTTCTACATCGAAAAATATTAGACACGTGTCCTCCCGAACTTGCCAATGGGCCCTGTGGGAGAGGGGGGGGGGCAAAAAAATCCCAAAGCCCAAAAAACTCGGAATTTCAAAATTTTGTTTTTCGACAAATTCAGTGTGTTTTCGCAAGGAAATTAGTGTGAGAAACTCGAAAAAAATATGTAACAAAATCCCAGCCGCCGTATTTTTTGATTTAACGGAGGAAATTACACTAAAATACGTCCTTTTACGAACCAAACTACCTTTGAAAAATTTTCAAGGGGGCTCATTCCCAGTCCATGTCTGTAAGTCAATTTGAGGGGGCACTGTGATTTTTGAAATTCTATAACTGAAACATATTTTTTTGACGCGGTAAAAATGCTTGAAAATGCATGAAAAATTTATTGAGAGTAATTCTTCACAAGATGACACTACGAAAAAAATGTCAAGCCGATAAGAATTTTCATATCAAGATATTAATTTTTTCTCGCCCGAAATGAGGTTTTGAGGCGATTTTTTGTCCATTTTCGAGGGTCATTGAGACGGAAATTAAAAGCGGTGTACGTTTTCGTTTAAAATGTGTACATTGTGGTTTCTTGCGGTGCTGAATTCAAAAATGACGAGCATTTAATTTTTGAAAATTTTTCAAAGGTAGTTTGGTTCGTAAAAGGACGTATTTCGATTTTATGCGCTGAGTAAGAAAAGTATGCAAATGGTTGCACTGTTTACATCGCTGGCTATTGGTCTATTACTCCATATTGCTAGTGTAATAATGTTCTTTCATTTTTATGTTGTATAGGTTGACATCAATGGCGACTCCGAGTCAGCGTACTGTTCCTCCCTACTAATAGCCTCTAGTCAGTCTCGGTTCAGGCTCTGTGATCAAGTCAACCATCGTCTTCAGCTACAGCATTTTCTTGCTTCCTTTGATTAGCCAAATTTTCGTAATCGTAGTCTTTAAGTTATTTTACACTAATGCCCGTTCGACCAAAGGTGTTTAAAGTTTAGTTTAGCTCTAAGGTGAGCTTAAGAGCTTAAACGTCAATTGGAATTTGCCATTTTGAACGTACGAGTTATGCTTTAGTTTTGTGAGAATTAATTTATTATAAGAATCACTAATTTTTGTTAAATTAATGCACTGTCGAGTAGAGAGAGGGAAGGAATGGGAGTTTTTGATTCGGGGCTTTAGAGCTAAAGGTAAATTTCGTGAAGACCCCAATCCCCATGGCCCTTGAAATGTGGTCAATAGATAACAATCTCCTCTTTTTCCTATTATCTGATTTTCTAGTTATATTGTATGCATTTCATGTTCATTTTTTAGTTCACATCAGGCTCTATGTACGCGATCTGCAACAAACAATTCCCTCGAAAAATGAAGCGTTTTGATAGGCTGCATAAACTCCATAGGCGCAAAGCACATGAATGGGATGCTGAATGGACGCAAAATTAGCACAAAACGCTATTTCACACTGAAATTGGGAAAAATCGCTAATTGCAAATTTGCAGATATAGAGTTATAGAAAAACGTTAATTCGCGGATACAAAATGAACAAAACCACTAACTCGCGGCAAAAATTGAAAAAATCACCAATTAGCGCAGCTAAAATTAAGAAAAACGTTAATTTTCACTTCAAATTGGGGGAAAAGTGCAAATTCTCAGTTAAAAATGGGAAAAATTGTTAATTTGCAGCTTAAATTGAGTCAAACGCCGATTCTTGGCAAAAATTGACAAAATTCAGTAGATAATGCACGGGTTGCATGGAGATGCTACCACGCTGCTAAAATTTAGAAAAAGCGAAAATTCGCTTAAAATTGAGAAACATCAAAGATTCACGAATTAAGTGTCGTGAAATTTATAATTTAAAAATGATGATTTTTTGACAAAAAATGATGGATAGATGTACATTTTTTGGTTTGAAAAAAAAAAAAAAAAATACATTTATAATTTAAATTCGTACCTTTCTGAAGGCATTTTTGTGGCTAAAATTAGAAAAATGGCAAATTCATGCATGGCTATAGTACAATGTTAAAAATTACGCTAATTCACGGCTAGAACTGAAAAGAAGCAATAATCTATATCTATAAAAGTTTTATAAAATTGCTAATGCGGTGGTATAATGTGAAAACCCGCTGATTTGCGGGTAATATTTAGAAAATAAAGTAATCAGCCTGGTCAAAATTAAGAGAAAGGTTAATTTTAAGCCTAAGAATTGAGAAAATTGCTAATTCGCGGCTAAGAATGGAAAAAATCGCCAATTTACAGCTGAAATTGCGCCAGACGCCAATTTGTGACTGAAATTGAGAAAATTCGCTAATTCACAGGTTTGAAACGCCACGACACGTCGCCGCTACAATTTTTAAAAAGCGCTAATTCGTGGATGAAATTGAGAAAAATTCCGTCAATTTGCGGATTCTGAAGGCAGAATCAGAGTATTTCATGCAAAATCTGCTCCTCCAAAATCTCCAAGTAAGGCGCGAAATAGTACCCCGCGAGTTTTCGAAGTAATATTGGCTCTGAAGATGGAAATGTAATTGGTAATTGTTAATTACAAATTACTTAGAAAAAGTGCTTTTAATTACAAATTATCAATTACAATGGCGTGTTGTTATCAATTACAAATTACCAATTACTAATTGTAATTGAATTACGTAATTCAATTACATGTAATTCAATTACTGCCCAGCCAGTTTGTAAAGGCTCGAAGAAGTCGAGAAGAAAAAAAATACCAAGGGAAGAGTTACGGAAAGAGCCAAAGAACCAGCCCCAAAATCTCAGAATAGGCCGAAAATACGAAGGGTGAATAATTGCGAGACGGCGTAATTTGAGTTTTTTAAATTTGGTGTTCATTAAAGAAATATTTATTCGGTTTCCGGCCGATGGTTCTTTCATTCCCATAACATCGATAAGTCATTATTGTGATGGTAGGCACTGCGCATACGATGCAACTGAATTGATACGAAAGTTTCAAACCAGATGAGCTTGCATCTGGTCCATGACCTTGGTAGCGGGATAATAAAATTGGGATTTGCAAGTTTTTCTGATACATATCTGAGCCTCCCCATTCTCTCCCCAGTTGCAAGCTCAACTAGATTGCGACTGTTGCATCGTAGATGCTACTAGCTAAGCCTAAATGTACATGAGTTGGGGTAATTCTGAACAAGACGTTAGAAAGCTCTAAGATACCCAACAGGCATAAAATGCGAGAAAATGCTTAGTTTGAGGGGTTTGACTAATTTGATAAGCCCAGGTAAATAAAAAATGACCATTCCCAATTACCCCCTACCCAATGGGGTAATTGGGAATCTTTGGGGTAATTGTGAACGTCAAAACTTTGGTCATCCGCACATACATTTATCTAATTTTCAAGCCGAGGCTGTTAAATGAGATGTGTATCGTCTAGTATGAACGCCACAAAAATAGTTTACTCGCTTTACGCAGTCCTCGCATTAAGGAGAAGGTGAAACGTACAAATTTTGTTCCCAATTACCCCACCTTACCCTAATTATTTATAATAGCAACTTGTGTCTTCTACTGTCGTCGTGTCTGGGTGATGTCGCATTTATTTGGCGCGCTTTTCGGCTTTTTTTTCTCCGCTGAAAGGTAAGGAACGATAGTGTTATCTCCTTATCAGTTCTTATCTTCTATAACGTCGACTGCATTTGGAAGACGAGCCAGAGTTTAGAATTATGCGAGAGCTAGAGCACCGTTTTTATTTAAATTTTTATATTCATTAGATAGGTACTTAGTGTTTAATTTCAGTGTGGTCTAATTTGTAATTATGTCCCATGGAGGTGATTTTAGTCTCGAAGAATTTTTGAGTAAAGTAAGTTCCCTCCTCAACATTTTTACTGTTTTACCTTAGAGAACAGAATTGAAGGATCAAACTTTTCCGTTTCAGAACAATCCGTTCAGTGTATTTAAAGATGATGGAATTAATCTCAACCAGGTAAAAACCAGGCGTTTATGCTATTATTCATAAAATTCTGGCAAGTTTCGGCATGACTTACATTTGTTTTATTCCAGTTGAACTCCGTTTTTGCCCACCGGTTTGGAGAGATCCTCGCTCATTTCATACCAGAATGGAGCGAGCAAGAGCTCGTCAAATGGAAAGAAAGAGTCAAGGTGTTTTTCGAAAAAGACAGCGTAGGTTCAGATGAGGTATGTAACGCGTCTCGGTGTCTTTAAATACTCTTCACCAGACAGATCCTTCGTTCTGTGATTCAAAGTGTAGTTTTTCCAGGAAACCGACCTTTTGAGTTTGTTCGCAACGTTCCACAACAATGTAAGCTTCCCCCCCCCCCAATCTTGATGCATTATTACCTCCTGCCCGTTGACAAACTGTGTATTTTCAAAGGTATTACTTGGGCTTAAACGTGACATTGAGAATGAAATCAATGTTGAAAAGTGGAAGGATATCGCTGATCAGCTTGGGATTGACTCGGTGAGTATTAATTTCTCAATTTATTCGTTTATTGTCCTCAACCGGCTGGGTTGACCTCCATTCCTATTCAGCTACTTCGTCGCTTGTGAACTGACAAATTTGCCCCCCTCCCTTCCCCCTCAGGATTTATTATGCCAGCAGAAAACTGTAAATTTAGCCCCTAAAACCAAATTGACTTGGCCACGAAGTGTGAGTCCAGAAATAGCAAATTTTACTCGATAAATGACAGTCAGAAATGCCTTTTTGACCGTGCAACAAAAATTGAAAGTTATGAAGGGTTTTCTCAATACGTATCACTTTTTCAGGAGTGAAAACCTTCGAATTGTTGAGCATTACGTGATAATACGTGGTCATTAAATGACTGAGCAGATTAGTCAGCCAATAAACACGTTTTATGGCCAAAACCCCGCTGAATTGCAACATTGAAGACAAATCGCTACGAAAAATATTCAAAATTGAAAGTATAGGGTCTAAATACTAGTAAAATAGCAAGTTTCAGGCTTTCAATTTCGTGAAATTGACAAGTTCCTGGTCCTTTTGTGGGCGGGTAGGGGGAGGGATCCCTGCCTCGCCGGTCCCGAGGGCGTCCATACCGTCCAATAGCCGTGAAAATACATCGTTCGGAGCAAAATATCCGCGAAATTATAAGTTTCATCTCCAAATATATCCTCCAAATATTGACTCCTTCAAAAGCCAATTTCGTGTTTTGGCCCCTTCAAGAGTCAATTTAATGTTTTCGATGCCTTCAAAAGCCAACTTCGTGTTTCGGCTCCATCAAATGCCAATTGGCATTTGAGAATTGACATAATCACTAAAAATTGACTTTTGAAGGGGCTAAAACACGAAATTGGGTTCCGGAGTGTCCAAAACACTAAATTGACTCTTGAAGGGGCCAAATTACGAAATTGGCTTTTGAAGGTGCCAAGACACGAAATTTGCTTTGGTAGGAGACGAAATACGAAATTGGCATTTAAAGAGGAGCCAAAACACGAAATTGACTTTTGAATGAGGCAGAGCCCGTAATTAGCACTTGATGAGCCGATACATGAAATTGGCTTTCGAAAGACTAATAACACGAAATTGGCTTATGAAGAAGCCAAAACCCAAAATTGGGTTTCGAAATTGGATTCCGGAGGATCCTAAACGGTGAAGGAGAGACCCAAAGAGATGTTCTCCTGAAGCTAGCTGTGGTTTGGGCCCATGTCCCGCAGAAAATGTCTGGTGATCTCAAAAGTGTCGTCTCCTGGGTCATGAACAATGTCCTGTACAGGTGTCAGACATGATCAAACAGTGGCGGATCCAAGGGAGGGGCCAAAAATAATCAAAACCTTAAAATCCCATCTAGGAGGGATGATCACCTATATGTTTAGTATCATTTTCTCGAAGGTAATGGTCTGTGACATGCGTGATTTATGAGTCCCCCTAAGCCATGCTCAACCGAGACGTACGGCCGGCGGTTCCGGCCTGACACGCTGCAGAGTAGCCGCTAGTGCAGTTGGCCCTTAAAAGGTCCTGAAATGATTCTTTCGCGTCATGGTCGCTCGTATCAACCGTTTTTCTCGATTATATGCCCACTGGTACGAGCGCTCAGTTTAGGGGAGAAAAAAAAAAAAAAAATTGCCACGGTGTCTCAAATAGCGTGTCCAGGCCAATGTTTAAGCGTAACGGCGTAAATGTATCCATATTTGGCAAATATCTACCAATATTGCAACGTCTAGAAGCCCACCAACTGGAAATTGGAACGCATCCTCAAATATTTCCAAATATTTGACGCTTGTGGGGCCACTCCTTAAGGCCTCATTCACATCTATGTGCTATGCAAAACTGCACATTCAAGGCAAAATGTAGATATTTGACGAATTGTCCCATTGAAAGCTGAATTTACGTGAGACGCCAATAAATTATAAGCACAATTGACGCGAAATGTCACATCTGGTTTGGGAGGGAGGGGGGTAATTACGCTAAACATCGAGGGCAAAATTCTCGAGAGACGCGAAATGCCAAGTTAAGGGATAAACTCTCGCGAATGGCGTCACTGAGGGGAAAATTGACGTTGAATGTCGCCACGTCTAGAACAAAATTTACGGGAAAGGTCACGCCAAGGGCAAACTTTATGCAAAACACACGCATTGTGGGGGAAAAACTCTTTCAAAACACCACGGCACTCCGAGTAAACTACGCAAAACGCAGCAACATTCGGGAAAACACTTACGTGATATGCCACTTTCAAGGCAAAATTTACGCTAAATGCCACATCAATGGATAGAAATATGCGGAACGCTTCACCAAGAGCAATGTTATGATGACGTATTGTCCATTTTATGATAAAAATCGTCAGTGTCACGAAGAAATAGTCAATTTTACGAGAGAATTAATTTGTATATTTGAGGCAGAAATTGTCAATTTGAAGTATAAATTGTCAATTTTAATTAGAAATTGTCAATTTGAAGCAGAAATTGTCAATTTCAAGCAGAAATTGTCAATTTCAAGCAGAAATTGTCAATTTTAAGCAGAAATTGTCAATTTGAAGCAGAAATTGGCAATTTGAAGCAGAAATTGTCAATAACAAGAAGAAATTGTCAATTTGAAGCAGAAATTGTCAATAACAAGAAGAAATTGTCAATTTCAAGCATAAATTGTCAATTTCAAGCATAAATTGACAATTTCAAGCGGAAATTGTTAATTTCAAGCAGAAATTGTCAATTTCAAGCATAAATTGTCAATTTCAAGCGGAAATTGTTAATTTCATGCAGAAATTGTCAATTTCAAGCAGAAATTGTCAATTTCAAACAGAAATTGTCAACTTCAAGCAGAAATTGCCAATTTCAAGTAGAAATATTTAGTTTCAAGCAGAAATTATGAATTTCAAGAAAAAATTATGAATTTCAAGCAGAAATTATCAATTTCAAGCAGAAATTATCAATTTCAAGCAGAAATTATCAATTTCAAGCAGAAATTATCAATTTCAAGCAGAAATTATCAATTTCAAGCAGAAATTATCAATTTCAAGCAGAAATTATCAATTTCAAGCAGAAATTATCAATTTCAAGCAGAAATTGTCAATTTGACGAGAAATTATAACTTATCCCCTGTAGTTTGATTTTTGGTTTGGTTGGATTTTCGCGCTTTCTGTGATTATTGTTAATACAGAAATTGGTGACCGTTCATCTTGGCTAAACTTGACATTTTTTGTATGAATGGCCGATTATATGCGGAAATGATCAATTTTAGGAGTGAAAAAGTTTTGATTAATTTATGTGGAAAGTGTCGATTTTACGACGAAATTGTTAATTTTATTTTAAAAAATTGTCATTTTTATAAAGAAATCGTCAATTTTATGAGGAAATGGTCAATTGTATGAGAGAATTGTCAATTTATGAGGAATTGTCTATTTATGAGGAAATTGTCAATTCTATGCGGAAGCTGTCAATTTTATGAGAGAATTGTCAATTTCATGAGAAGACTGTTAATGATATGACCAGCCAATTTCGGGGGGTTTTTTTTTTTTTTTTGGTCAGCAAACCAATTTCACTGGGTCAAGGTGGCCTATTACGCCGATTTTTGCATCAAGAACCGTTTATAGCTGGTTTTATTCATTAAAAAAGTAATTTCGCGGATTCCGCTTACTAAAACCCCAATTTTGAGGGTTACAATCACTAAAAATTATTTTTGTGGGTGTGGTTCACTATAATGAATCAATTTCACGGATTTTGTACACTCACAAACCAGTATGACAGGTATAACTCACGAAGAAAAGTTGCATCATGTGCACCGTGCTTAACTGAAGAGGCCGAGGGCGCGGCTATGGAAGCAATTGCCTTGCCTGAAGGAGTGCTTAAAAACGGATACTTTTGGGGGCTTTCTTTGCGCGTTTTTGCTTCTATCTCAGAAGAAAAAAAGAATAATCCAGAACTAAGCAGGCCATTCGAAAGCTGACAAACAGTAGACGTTTTTAAAAAATTTTTACGCTTCCTACGAGGGCCATAAAGAAATTGACAGCTTCAGCTGGCTGAAAGACTAGGAGTTTTCTGTAAATCTAAGAAGTTGTCTGTTCAGCAGCTATTTAAGCACTTGAATATTGATCGATTTAGAGATGAAAATATTCCATCCTACAGAGAATTTAGTGCTCTTTCCAACGGCTTCTTTTAAATTTCAATGAGACCATTTTTTCATCAGATACAGACGATTTACTAAGGAAAGCCGTGGGTGCATTAAAAATTAAGAAAACCCCAACTATCTCCAAAACCATATGTAATCGGACCATGATGCATAGGGTCATTTTGGTTCCAAATGTGATGAAGAATCACCCATTTCATTTACGACAGACTTTTCCGTTACACCCTGTATAATCTAACCTTCGTTCATCATGAATATTTCATCAAGCTCGGTTCATCAGTGCGGGATTGCGAACCCTAGTTACAACAGATGATTGTAATCATCAGGACTCCCATAGAGCCGAGGCAGCAAGATCTGCCCAAGATTTCGGTCATTTATACCTCCACTGACGGGTCCATTATAGGCGATTTTTGACCCTTCGTGTCACACCGAAAAACTTCGTCAACCCTGACGGATCGTAAATCCATTTCGATTTTAGGATTTCTCGTTTCCTTAAACCCCAAGACATGAAGTTTCGTCCATTCAAGTCATCTATCTACACCAAAATCACCAAAACCTAGGCGATTTCTATAGATCATTATAGGAGCCGGAAGGACAAACGTTCAGTCGTGGAATGCAGCAGGTCCTATGATCAAAACGCACCTAAGGCGGCGTCACTGCGGCGGATATCGTTAGTAGCAGTCAGATTTTATTACTCCACAGTGAGCCAGTGAGGTCCGCCCAGCGTTGATGCTCTTTCTTTCGACTTGAGGGCATTCAATCGCTTGGCCACTGCCCGCGGGAAGGGTCATGCAGACATTGAAAACGGTAAAACGCTGCTAAAAACGTCAAAATCACTTGATGGAGCCTTTCAAGGACTCATCTGGGGCCTTATTCTGAACGGTCGGGAAAAAATGCCGCAAGCGGGATCCAAGGACGCCGAATAATAAATAACATTATCCCGCCATAGCAACCGCTTTTTGCGGCATTTTCACACGGCTTCGGAATACGGCCCCTGGTCGAAAATTCGGCTCGAATTTTGGACTCCTCGTGCGTAGAAACTAACGAGGTATCGTCCATTTATCATTAAATTCGGGTGCCCAATTCACCCAGGGGTTAAGTTGGCGTTATTAGCGATTCTCAGGACAACATTTTCAAAGTGCTTCGATGAGAGCTGGACACGGCTTGTTTAAAATAATTCATGTATTTTTTTATTATCATTTTTAATAATTTTTAAATTTTATTTTTTACTTTTACATTTTTTAGTTTTTTGGTCGTATCCTTGTGGAAAACTTTAATTTTCCCCTTCCCTCCATTCCGGAGTTTAAATTGTTTGCCTTCCTTTGCTTCCCCCCCCCCCTCTTCATTCTTCTGAGTCGTGGTTGTCTTTCCCTTTCTTTGGGATGGGGAACTATGTTTTTAAGCTGACACGTTTTTTCGTACTTCGAAAGCGTGGTCCAGCAAACACCCTCACCACTGGGGAGGAAGCGAAGTACCTCGTGAGTGGGGATGGAAGAGGGAACAGTCATATACGGGCTTTTTCGCGCATTATTATATGGCGACTGGTGACTAGAGACGTGCAACGTGAATGTGCTTTTTTTGTTTTAAACGGATTGTTATTACGTTAATTTTGTCCCCATTCGTTATTTGCCCTTAGTTCGGGCGAGAAGTATTTTCTTGATTCCC
Organism: Corythucha ciliata; assembly: GCA_038030265.1. Lineage (NCBI taxonomy): Eukaryota > Metazoa > Arthropoda > Insecta > Hemiptera > Tingidae > Corythucha > Corythucha ciliata. The sequence continues at coordinate 3,469,114 of CM075942.1, read as the reverse complement.
AGTCAATTGCGGAATTCCACACTGCTTTATGCCACTGTGTGCGACGCCAATCCCAATTAAGGTGAGTGGTTATTGTTGCTGCCAGTCTGTAACTAAGTTGTTTCATCCCTCAGTTTGGGATTCTACTCCTCGACTCATCGGGAATTTCCTTTCTTTATTCTGTAAATATTTTTCCCCATTTGCCAGTCCTCAAATACAGTCCCTTTTTCTTTCTATCCCAGTGATCCCCTTTCTATAAGGTATTAGCTGTGGATATTGTACATAAAATTGGTCCTCCGGGCCGGATTCAACAGGTTTTTATTTTTATTATTTTTTGGTAACCTTATTTCAAATAATTATATTTTTTTTGTTGGGAAACTCAGCAATTCTCGTGGTCGGGTTTTGTTTTTTTGTGTTCTGCCAGGAGAGGAGGGAAGTTTTTAGCAGTTTAGCTTACCAAGCGGTTTTTTGCTGCTTCCCCTTTTGAGGTCTCCGTTCGTGGCGGGGATCATAGTTTCTTGGAGCCCATCCCATTCCCCCCTTTGCTGTTCGGTTCAGTTAGTGGTTGTAGCGGGGTTTGAGTGCTCGTACGCGTTAGCGTATTATTTGATCCCTGTTGTACTCTTTCTCCACTCTTTCGCTACCCCCTTCTTTGGTGTATCTTTGGAACACCCCATTTTGTATAATTCGGAATTTGTTAGACCCCCCCCCGTCTTCATATTTTTTACCCCTTTCTTGTCGGCTAGCGGAGTGGAAGCCTTAAAGCCTTCTCTCTGTTTTCTCTACCCTTATTTTTTTTGCATAATTTGCTTGTCCATTTTTAATCTTTATTTCGTACAATGAATTCTATTAGTGTATTCGTCCGTAACAAGCTCTATATTGAGAGATTAAGAAAATTGGTCGATGTCGAAATCCTCAATGCATCGCATTTAGCTGAGGCTCAGGATATTTGTCGGAAAAGGGAGCAAATTGAAGAAGATTTTTATAATCTGATATCAAGTGATGTTGAAATTCCTGGTACACCGAAAGAGGTTTTATTGGAGCTTGTGGATCAATTTCTAGATCTTTATTATAGAATTCGACACCGAGTCGGTGGTGCAAGCCCAACGCCTTCTGTAGCTACAGTTGATAGCGTAAACGTATCAGAAAAAACGTGCTCCCATAATAGCGACGAATTTAACATTCTTCCCAACCACCCTTCTTCCATTGTGAGGTCGAATGGTGTGGAGGAGGAATTTATTAAACCCATTCCTGCTAAGGAAAATAATTTTTGTTCGCAAAAGATGGATTCAAAGACCATACTACCGTCCTATCGAGCTTCCAACCTTTTAGGGTGAGGAGACCAGTTCTTCTTGGACAAATGTTTGCGGCATGTTTAAGGCTTTGGTTATCGAAGATAATTCTATCTCTGACCTTCGAAAAATGCACTATTTGCGTACATGTCTAAAGGGTGAACCCCTTCGTCTCATTCAGTCTCTAGCCATCGATGGCAGAAATTTTAATGTAGCGTGGTCTACTCTAGAAAACCGCTACAGGGATGAGCGAAGGCTGGCTTACCAGTATTTTAATGACATTATTGATCATCCTGAAGTGAATCGGGACTCCGCGTCTCTAAGTTCTCTGTTGACCGTCGCCATAACGAATTTAAATGCCCTCGAACAATTGGGCTTCCCGACCGAGAGTTGGTCGTTTGTTCTCGTACGTACCATTCTCAAGAAATTGGATCGAGGTACTAGAGAGGCCTTCGAAAGTCAAAATTCAAGGTATATACCCACTTGGGACGATTTAAAATATTTTCTGGAAAAAAGAATAAAATCCCAGAAAGCCTTTGATCTTTTTACCCATAAAGAAGCCAAACCTAAGAAAGATTTCAAAATTGAAAAATCGTCGAAAACCTCTCGTTCGTTTCTCGCTGAGAGCAAGAGTGACCGCTGCGAAATGTGCCACCAGGCCACGCATGCTATCCCGGGCTGTGCTAAATTCCTAAAATTAACCCCCAAAGAACGATATATTTGGGTAAAGACGAGACAGCTTTGTGTTCGTTGCCTTCAAGGACACAAAACTCCTGATTGTCCCCATAACCAGGTGTGTAAACATTGCTCTTCTCGACATCACGATCTCTTACATTTACCCAGCCGTGAAGGAAGGAAATCACCTAATTCTCAGCAGGCAAAAGAGAGTAGTGCTTACTTAATACCATTCTCGGACAATAAGTCATCGGTACCCCTTCATGAAACGGTCCTTTTAGCCACTGCGTTAGTGGACGTCCGTGACGCTTCAGGAAAGTCACATGTGGTCCGAGCTCTGCTGGATTTGGGAAGTCAAGGCAGCTTCATTAGCAATGATCTTGCAAACCGTCTGTCCTTGAAGAAAAGTCCCTCGACCCTAAAGATTAGTGGTCTTTCAGGAGTCCAAGTCGGCTCTGCGAAGTACTCAGTTGAGGTCGATTTGGGTCCTGTTGGGAAATCTGAACCCCGGTACACGATTTCTGCCTTCTGCTTGGAAAAAATTACCGGGACGACGCCCTCGACTTCTCTACCCGCGTTCCTCTGGGATCATGTTACAGGGCTCAAATTGGCAGACCCGAGTTTTGCTTTAGCGCATCCCGTCGACATCCTCATCGGATCCGATCTGGTACCTTCGCTCCTTCGTTCTAGAAAACGAGAAGGACCCCCAGGCACTCCAACGGCCCTCGAAACCACCTTGGGCTGGGTACTGGTGGGACCGGTTTCGACCCCCTTTGATCCAAACCATTCTCCAGCTCTGATTCATTTTTCATCATTTCACGGTTCCGTTGAAGAAGCTGTTCATCGACTGTGGGAATTGGATCAAATTCCAAACAAGCCACTTCCTAGTCCAGAGGAGGAGTTTTGCGAACGATTGTTTGTGAACGAAGTTCGTCGCTCATCTGAAGGACGATACATCGCCCCTCTACCATTCAAACCAGGGGAACCCATGCTGGGTGAATCAGGTTGGGAGCAAAAAGGCGTTTGATCTCTCTGGAGAAGCGTTTAGAATACAATGCAAATTTAAAACAAAAATATGACGATTTCATGCAGGAATATTTGGACAAAGAATTCATGGAATTAGTTCCGCCCTCCGAGGTTAAAGATCATTTCTTCTTCTTACCGCATCACGGGGGTTTAAAGGAAGGTGCATCCGGTACCTTCCTAAGAGTAGTGATGGACGCCTCCGCTCGAAGTAGCAATGGAAGATCCTTAAACGACACGTTGATTGCCGGGCCTAAATTGCACAAGGACATATCCGACCTATTAATTTTGTTTCGAGTCGATCCCGTTGTCCTAGTGGCTGACTTAGAAAAAATGTTCAGCCAAATTTTATTACGCCGTGATGACTGAGACTATCAGTGTTTACTGCGGCGTTTTGACAAAAATAAGGAAATTGACGTGTATCGTTTGCTTCGCGTGTCCTTCGGAATGTCCTGCTCTCCATTCCTTGCAATGCGGACGTTGCTTCAATTAGCCTCGGACTATGAGCATGAATTCCCTCAAGCTGCCCGAGTGCTGCGGGAAAACATTTTTGTGGATGATATCCTCAGCGAGTTGTCCGGATATCAAGTCTGCTTCTGACCTCCGACGCGAGTTGTCGGAGCTTTTAGGAAAAGGAGGTTTCACTCTGAAAAAATGGGCTTCAAATCGTCGCGAGATTTTAGCAGATATCCCTGAGGATGATAAGCAGAAACCCTCCGAGGTGGCGTTTGATGATACGTCATTTTTAAAAATTCTCGGGCTGCTCTGGTCGTCGTCGCTTGACGCGTTCACATACCAAGTGTGCCCTTCCGATAGTGCAATGACCAAGCGGGGTCTTTTGTCGGACCTTGCGCGTCTGTATGACCCTTGTGGTTTCTTGGCTACTGCGATGCTCCCGATAAAATTGATGTTTCAAGAACTATGGTCCAGGGGCGTCGGATGGGACGACCCTATTCCTACCTGGCGGAATTTTAAGAAAGAATTTCCTCTTTTTGCAGAAATAAAAATCAGCCGTCCCTTGCGACTTATTGGAGAAAGCCCTAGCTTTATAATCAATGGGTTTGCTGATATTTCGTCTAAAGCGTATGCGGCTTGTGTTTACGTCACCTCTATGGTTAACGGCCAGCCAATAAACACCTCGCTTTTGATTTCGAAATCGCGGGTTGCCCCTTCCAAAAAGCAAGTGACCTTACCGCGATTGGAATTATGTGCGGCAGTATTGCTCGCGAAACTCATTAATTCCGTATTAACCTTGCTAAAGGATAAGATAACAATTCGAGAGGTGTTATGCTGGTCCGACTCGTCAATAGTCCTGTATTGGATCCAGCTATCGCCCAGCAAATGGCAGGTCTTTGTGGCCAACAGGATCGATACAATACAAGAATTAACAAAAATTGCTTGGTGGCATCACGTGAAGTCGGAGGAGAATCCTGCCGACTGTGCAACGCGAGGGTTGGCTCCTGCGGAGCTTGCATCATTCAGTTTATGGTTTAAAGGACCAAAGGGGTTGTCTTTTTCTCGTTCGTTATGGCCTCTTAGTCGAGCTCTTGTGCGTCGCTCACATCTAGAGGAAGCTGCACTTGAACAGAAATGCCAGGTGCTTGAGAATCTTTTGTTGTCTCCGGGAGAGATCATCAAATCCCATTCCCGCTGGACTAAATTATTACGCGTCGTCGCATATTGTTTGCGTTTTCTGACTCCAAAGGGTACTGCCAAATCGTTTGGTCCCATTACAACCGCTGAATATCGAAAGGTCATGCTATGTTGTATCCGGGCAGTTTAATCGGTTTATTTCAAAGAGGAAATTCACCGTCTCACTCAAAATAAGCCTTCTTCGGGGCGTGTTGCACGTCTGTCCATTTTTTTTTAGATAGCGACGGATTAGTGAGAGTAGGTGGAAGATTAAAAGCTTCGACGCTTCCGTGGGAAGCTAAGCATCCGTTGCTCCTCCCAAAGTGTCATCTTTCGACCCTTATTATAAGGTTTTATCACGAAGAGTTCGGTCATGCGAGCTTAGGGTCAGTCCAAGTCATGATCCAAAGAAAATTTTGGATAATGTCGGGGCGCCAAGCTATTCGTAGCGTTATTTTTCAGTGCGCCACTTGTTATCGATCAAGACCAAGGTTCAAAACTCAACTCCTCAAATGGGTAACCTTCCATCATATAGGGTGACTCAAGTTCGTCCTTTTTCTCGTGTGGGAGAGGATTTCACCGGACATATTTATATTTGGTCGTCGACTTTGCGTCGATATTCTAAAGAAAAGGCCTATATTGCCGCATTCATATGTATGGTTACTAAGGCCGTGCATCTGGAGGCCGTTTCTAATATGACTACTGAAGCGTTCCTCGCAGCTTTTGATAGATTTTCAGGGCGCCGGGGTCTCCCCTCCGATGTTTATTCCGACAATGGGTCAAATTTTGTTGGTGCCGATCGTGAATTGAGACGTTTATTTCAACTTCGTCACAATCAAGATCTTGTCACTGAAAGGTTATCCCCCAAAGGCATTCAATGGCATTGGTCCCCCCCCCCCCGTTCAGTCCGCATTTCGGAGGTCTTTGGGAGAGTGGAGTGAAGTCAGCCAAATCGTTTCTCGTAAAATTGAGAATGGCGGTATTAACATTTGAAGAATTGTCAACCGCTTTGGTCAGGGTAGAGGCATGTCTCAACTCCAGACCGTTGAGTGCTCTAAGTGAAGACCCAAACGATTTGAGTGCCCTCACTCCAGGGCATTTTCTCACTATGGACGCCATATTGGCTCCGCCTTATCCCGATATTGAAGATCGACCGATTAATCGCCTAACCCGATGGAACATTGTTCAGAAATTTCATATTTCCTTCTGGAAAACATGGCAGCAGCAATATATTACTTCACTGCAGTCCCGCCCTAAATGGCGGAATAAGGTCTCTCCACTTCACAACGGTGACTTAGTCATAATTAAAGACGAAAATCTTCCGCCCTTAGCGTGGAAATTGGGACGGGTTGAACAAGTTTTCTCGGGGTCCGATGGACAAGTGAGGGTAGTTACCGTAAAGACAGCTACCTATTCCAAGGGTGAGATCAAATTTCAAGTATTGAAACGACCTATTGCCAAGCTTGCTGCCTTACCCTTACCCACGGGTGAATGCTGAGATTCCTCAAGGTGGGGAGTATGTTTAAAATAATTCATGTATTTTTTATTATCATTTTTAATAATTTTTATTTTATTTTTTACTTTTACATTTTTTAGTTTTTTGGTTTTATCCTTGTGGAAAACTTTAATTTCCCCTCCCCTCCATTCCGGAGTTTATATTTTTTGCCTTCCTTTGCTTCCCCCCCCCCTCTTTATTCTTCTGAGTCGGGGTTGTCTTTCCCTTTCTTTGGGATGGGGAACTTAGTTTTTAAGCTGACACGTTTTTTCGTACCTCGAAAGCGTGGTCCAGCAAACACCCTCACCACTGCGGGAGGAAGCGAAGTACCTCGCGAGTGGGGATGGAAGAGGGAACAGTCATATACGGGCCTTTTCGCGCATTTATTATATGGCGACTGGCGACTAGAGACGTGCGTCGTGAATGTGCCTTTTGAGACAATGTGTGGCGAAAATGTCAGTTTCCTCCGTAGACATGTTTCCACTTGTGCCCTTTCGTCTTCCTCTTTCAATTCAACACGCCTTTTCAACTTTCAATAACTCATGCGTCTAAGCTATGCACGCAATTTCTGATAACCTTCCAGCTTTTTGAGGCATGCAATAGCGCATTCTTTACGTTCAACACACCGTGCGCTATAAGGCCATGCCTCTGACGCTCGCGAAAAAGCACAAGTGTAGACATAGCTTATCGGTATGTTTTGAGTCGCCATTTTTCGACAGTCAGTTCACTTTCTGGATTAAACAGATCACTGTTTAATAGACGAATAAGTCTGTTCTTGAGGGGTCAATATCTCTGTACTTGTACTGTTGTATTATTGTAATCAAACCTGTTTTCAACATTTCCTTGGCCCAAGGTAACCTCAAGGAACGTTCATAAATATGGGACTAATTCCCGGAGAAAACTGTCATTCCTAATAGGAAAAAATGTGATATTTTCGAATCCGGCGTCGGAAGTCACCGAATGTTCGCTTGGAAATACAAAGTTGCATTTATTGAGAAAAGCAAGATATGCATGTATAAAAAAACGCTTGAAAAATCGTCCCTCGAAGTCGTCGTCGAATTTCGAACCATGGTGTCTTTTTGATTGCATATCAGGTCTACTTTAACCCGTTTAACGCGGTGTTCACCGCGTACTAACACTGAAATCGGTACGTAAGGTCTCTAGAAGCAGACGGAAGGACAATTATTATTATTTCTATGACTTATTTTAGGTCACTCAACGTATTTTTGTTTCAAGATATAATACCTATACCAATCTCAACAACTTATGAAGCATTAGGTACCTATTTGATTCAAGGAGGCTCCTCATAAAGAGACATTTTAGCTATAGAACTGAGTGTTTCTTTTGTTCGTTTCCCTTTTATTTTGCAGTTTGAAATTCTGTAAACTTGGTGAACCGTGGAGTGGTGTTCCGTGAATCCAAACTAGTGTGTTGGGGCTATATCATTGTAGAATGGCATCAGACTTGTTTTGAGGCGTTTTTCGAAAAATCTTTCCAAAGGTAGGTAGTAGGCTGATAGTGCGATAGTTAGCTACACATGATTTGTCTTTCCCTGTTTTCGGAATTACGATTATTTCTGTCACTTTCCATTCTTTTGGAAAGTGCGTGAAGCGTAAGCAACTGTTTAAAATACTTAGCAGTTTCATTTATCCCCTTTTCTAGGAAGACCTTTGATGATTGGGGGGGGGGGGATACCGTCCGAGCCGGGACTTTTTTTGTTTTTTAAGTTGGATGATGTGTTTCTTCAGCTCTTTGGGTGTGATGTAGGGCAGTGCCCCTTCAGCTGTGTGAATCGGACTGGCTAACAAATAATAATAAATAAGCGCTTGTTGGGAACTAATTTCTGGAGCGTGTGAGTGCAAAGGAAGGAGACCTTGGGGTTGGGACGGTTATTCCTTTTAATGTCGCATTTTTCTCTTTCGGCCGATGTTTTTGGACCAAAATCAAAAACAAAATACATTTCGTATTCAAGATTTTACGCTGCTTCTTGGTATAATCCAGTTTTCTCCATAAATATATTTTTTAAATTTTGAATTTAAAATTTCCGGGCTAGAGTCATTTTAAAAATCAGCGACCCAATTTCCTTAAGATTTTTATCATCAATGCGTAGGAATCAATTTACAAATCAAAATCGGTCAATTTTTGCGGCCGTGAGAAGTAGAATGGTTTGGCGAGCGCAGTGGCGCGATCTCTAGAGGCCTATGGACTTTAGCCTTAAAATTGCTGATTTGTTCGCTTGATTTATAAATACGTCTCTCTTATTCCCTATCCTTCTTTCTCTCCGTTTTTACAATTCCATTAATCCCCAGACGCTTGTTCCAATTTATCAGTGATTTATCGCACCCCTAGGTATCCTACGATGGTGATACTCCAACGGACAACGGTTTCCCTCTAGATTCACATACGTACGCCCAAAACTGTTTAAAGTCAATTCGTCTAGTCAAATTGGCGCAGACATCCGTCCGTGCCGCTCTGGAACAACCACCACCACCACCTCAACAACAACCCCTCACTATAGAAACGACGGAAACAAGGGTGACCGAGAGCTCAACCCATAGTGATTCTCATCATTCTCCGCCAGTTGACAGTGTGTACGAGTTCTCGTCAGCGGGTAATTTGTTACCCGACGCGGAACTCTTGTCGTGGCGGTGTAGTGACGATGAAGCACCACCGGTTGAAGAGGCCAGGGAAAAAGACTGGCTTCTTCCCGACGGAGTCGTCGACCGACTGACGCTACCAAAATTGATGGGAGAGGTTGACGATGAAGAAGCCTGGGAATTGGGAGTGTCGTCTAAATCAAGGGGCAAATTTGAAGACGCAATAGATCAAGAAGAAATCGACAAACTTAAAGTGAGTTCAACGTCTTCGCGAGTGATGAGATTTTTTTTAACGTGATGTCTGTATGCAGCAAGGGATCAAAGCGCTTCTCGCGAACGAAAGCCACTTCTTAAAAGTTGACGTCATCACTGACCTCACCGCACGCCCTTCGCCCAGTCTTGTTGAGTCCGCGTCGGAACGGATAAAATCCGGTGAAGTCAACGTGAATGTCGACGGTCTTTTCATGGCACTGCCCAGTGGATCTCATTATAAATTCATCGTTCGTTTCAAACTTCTGAATAAAGGGCCAAACAAGTCGTGTGATTAACGGTATTTTACAGGGAGTTCGTGATGACTCAGACGGACGCCTTACGACCCTGCAGGAAGTCAAAAAACCTATCGAAGAAATAATTTCGGATCAACACATTCGTACGAATCCCGAGGCTTGGGAGAATACAGAGGCGGACATTAAAATATCGGCATCCTGTTGGGAGCCGCTTGGAAAAATGTCGGAGGCCGAAGAGTTGGCTTTAGTAAGTTTAAAAAATTATGCTCCCTGTTCGAGTTGTGCGTTCAAACCTTGAATTTTTGCAGGAACAGGGTGATCTGAGCAAAAAGAATGAAAATCGAGAAGCCCTGAGACGAGGTTGTCACATCTCAGACTGGAGGAGGCGATTGATAACCGAGAGAAGTTGGTTCATACGATTTTCTAGGACGTAATTCACTTTAATATCCATTTTTTTTGTGTCCAAATTAGTTGAACTCGTTAGAGACATGATGGAGAAAAAGTATGAAAAAGATCAACAAGACGGTGACGAGAAATCTTCGAGTCACAACATTCTGTCCAAATTTGGTATCACCTGCGGGATGATTCCTCGAGAATTTACCAAAGCCGAAGATTTCCTAAAAGATTTAGGTATTATCTTCTTGTGCTGTTCATCAAAAATATTTGGATCTAACGTCCCCCCCCCCTCACTCACTCTCTCTTTACAGACATGTCATGGCTTCGTCAAAAAGACAAAAACAACTCGTTCTCCATTGAGAACGACTCGGTGACCGTGCCAGAAAACTGGGCCACGCTTGATCAGTTTTTTGCTTGCGACCCATCCAGTTCGGGTAAATTTGACGAAGAAGAGGAGGAATTTAAGACGTTGAAAAAAACCAAAGACCCGCCTCCAATTAACTGGGACTCTGTAGCCGGTAATAAAATAGTGTTTTTTTTCTCTCTCTCTCTCTCTCTCTCTCTCTAAAATGGGTAGTTAGTCGTTTTTATATCATCGTGCTATTTTTTTTAGAGGGGGCTAAGGCTTCGTTTGGCGATTCTGAGCGAGCCTTTGAAGAATTTCAAAAAATGATGGAGGAGGTGAGAGAAGAAGAGAAAAAGAAACAGGCAAAATCCGAGGCCAAGTCAACGTTTGACAGCGAGAGTAGTTCGTATGTGAAACGAATTTTGGACGAGAGTTTCATTCGAGATTGGATTCATGCACACGGGAACAATGACGGCGTAAGTTGTAGATTGATGTGTTCAAGTCGGGTGGGGGGGGGGGCTCCCTTCTTCACCAATCCCCCCTCCATTCACATTTCAAAACCCCCTGAAGCCTAGAAAATTGCGATATATATATATTTCAGTTGAAAAATTGGGATCCCAGCGATTTTAGACCCTCTCTAGATCTGATATCATTAAAAGAGTACGAAGACAAGTATTTAACCTTCCCATACACCAGCCCCTACGAATTTCTGCCCAATTTTGGTAGGCACTTCCTTCCATTCTGTAATTTCACGACACCCTCTAATGCAACCATTATAAAATTAGTACGTTTTCGACGAGTCGCCAAAAATAGTGACCTGTTCTCAGAGTTTGCTTTCCAAAAATTGGACAAAGAACTAAACAAAGATGACCATTTTAAAAATCTTAGCAGCGTTCTAAAGAAATTGAAGGAATCCGGGCCCATGGTGGACATCGAAAAGCAGCCCATTTCCGAGGTTAGTTGTCACAGCATCGTTGGTGAGGAGCGTTTCTAATGACTAAACATCAACAGGGTTTTAAGCTGAGTGCGGAAACGACGAGTAAATTTGACCCTCTCGTGGGAAAATTTATTGAAAAGAATGACGAATTCATGAAGTCGCTTTTAAATATGAATGAAATTAAAATTCCCGACCGGGACGCAATTCTGAACAAAAACAAAGGTGAGATACATTCTGTAAGACGTTGTTGAGTTGGTTTTCAGCGATTAATTTTGTAAAAACCCGTTTTAGGATTGACATGTACGGAAGCTCCTGACCCCTCTCCGCTCCCAAAGTTCGTGACTAGTTGGAGTTATGAGGCTGACCCTTTTAAACAGGATGCGATCGATCGACTGCCTAAAATTGAGGACTTTCGGGAAGTTGGTGAAGAGACTCACGAAGAAGGAACGGATGTCGAGAGTGGTGGGTTGAAAACACCGACGTATTATAGCTGGGAGCCTTTTGAAAAATTCAACAACTATGAAGGTTCATTTTTTACCCTGTTAAAAGTGTCTGAAACTTTTGAATCTTTCGACTTTCGTCTTTTGTCTCTTCAGGGTACGAAGTCTTGGACTTGCTGAAAATAGCCGATGAGCTCACAGACTGCCGGTCGACCGATCCGATCTCCTCGCCTCCGGAGGATTTTCTCCGATGGATTAAAAGCAGCGAGAATGACCCCGTGTCGCCGCCGTCGCCAGGTCAAATTAGTCAGTGGCTAACGTATTACGAGTCGGCCAATCGGCCCATTGATACGGCTCTGGATGTGGCACCCCCTGAAGTCAACCGAACGAGAGGTGGCGAGGAAGAAAAGTCAGAGGAAGAGGTGGTGGTTGGAACTAGTGAGAAACTGACAGTCGACGATGACGGTGCAGCTGAAGCAGCGTTGGAAGTTGAGAAGGTAAGAATATCGAGAACGGTTTTTTATTAGTTTTTCTCCCTAAAATAGTCACAATCGGTGGCAAAGCTGTCTTAATTAAAGTTAGGGCCCCGGGGCCGGAATAACATTGGGCCTCCTCTTTTCCCGAATTTCGCTTGCTAAAATAAAATTTGTATCTGATATGCTAATTTCACGGGGCTTGCGCACTAAAAATCCATTTTTGTAGGCCTGACTCACTAAAAAGAACATTTTCGCGGATTTCGCACTCTAAAAACCATTTTGCGGATTTTCCTTGCTAAAACCACATTTTTGCGGTTCTGGCGCACAGAAAATCCAATGTCGCGGTTGTCCTGTTGCTGAAAACCCAACTTTGCGGCTGTTTGTTGCTGAAAAACCATTCGCCTCTTAGACGGAAGAGTCCAGTTTGGGGGACTAAAATACCGCAGTTACCGTCTCAGGAGAAGAATAGACTTTCTGGGGAAAAAATTGTCAGTTATTCGACGTAAATTCCGAAATAGAATTCAAAAAATACATTGCTACAACAGACATGTTAGGTTTTGACGGTTCACGATCATTCAACTGTGCTAATTCAGTTTCTTGGGCCGAATTGACGATTTCTCGAGTCGAATTGCCTCGCTTGCTACCGAGTTCTTATCCCGCGGCTAAATCTCAACGATTCGCGCGCTTAAAAAAGGCCAAAATGGTTATTATCGTGCCAAAAAATCACCAAAATACACGCCTTTGGCTTGACGGACTATTCGAGTACTGAAAAACTGCCTATTAACTGTCTAAATGCTAAGCTGGCTGTTTGCTCACTAAAAATTGCCAAAACTGGCGATTCCCGGCGTAAATTGTGGTCAAAACGACTTTACGCGCCCTGGAAATGCACCCTGAAAATTGCAAAATCGACAATTTGCGCGCTAGGAATGGTTAAACTTAATGGTCTTGGTTGTATGGATATTTGCGCCCTAAAAATGGCAAAACTGACTATTCGAGCCTTGAAAATGGCTAAAATGATTATATATTTGCGTTTTGCTCCTTGAAATTACCTAAAGTGGCGATTCCCGCTCTGAAAATAGCCAAACTGACTTAATGTGGCGTAAAAATAGCTAAAATTGATGATTCTCGCCTTTAAAATGCCTAAGCAGATGATTCCTACCCTGAAAGTGGCAGAACTGACAATTCCTGTCTAAAAATGGCCAAACTGACCACCCGCTAAAATTGCTAAACTGCTGATTCACAAGCCCTAGAAATGCCTAAAAAGATGATTTTTGGCCTGAAAATTGCAAAATTAGCAATTCTCGCGTCAAGAATAGACAAACTGACCATTCGGCCCTTTGGTTTGACGGACAATTATTGCGCTCTAAAAATGGCAAAACTGACGATTCGTATCTTGAAAATGGCTAAAATTACTATATTTACACCCTAAAAATTGCGGAAATTACATGACGAGCTCTCAAAATTGATAAACTGACGAATGGCAGAACAGGTGACTTCAGCCCTGAAAATGGCAAAATCGACCATTCGAGCGCGGAAAATGGTCAAACTCACCGTTCTCGACTTGGCTTGGAACGTGCTATTCGCGCCTTTAACTGGCAATATTGACTCTATGCGCTCTAAAAATGGTCATTATGGCTATTCAAGCCTTGAAATCATCAGAACTGACTCTATGTGCCCTGAAAATAGCTAAACTGCGGTCATTATTAGCACCTTGAAAATGCCTAAACAGGCAATTCCTGCCCTGTAATTGGCCAAATTGACCATTAGCGCCAAGAAAATGGCTGAACTGCCCATTCCCACTCTATAAAAATGGCCTAAATGACCATTCGTACCTAGAAAATGGCCAAATTGGCAATTCCCGCTCAAAAAATGGCCAAACAAGCAGTTCTCGCTCTAAAAACAGCAAAAAACTGACCGTTCGGACCGTAAAATGGCAGACTGACGATTTGTGCCCTGAAAATTTCACACTAGCTACTCTCGAGCTATTTGCTCAAAAGAAAATGGCAAAAAATGGCTATTGGCTTTAATTGGCCTTAACCGATAAACCGACCACTGGTGTTTCGCTCCAAACATATGCCACCCCCCCCTTACCAACAGGGCCACCCACAGGGTTACAAACAGCCTAAGGACTGGATAAACTGACTACTCTCGCGCTATAAAATTGCTTGCCTGGCTGATCACACCCTAAAATAGCTAAACATACCATTCGTGCCTTGAAAATGGCTAAACTTCAGACGATTCATGCCCTAAAAGTAGCCAAACTAATCATTTGCCACTTGTAGATAGTTTAACTGAGGATTTGTGATATTAAAATACCTAATCTGACTTGCAGGCGCCGGAAAAAATGGCCAAAAACGGGCTATTAGCGCCCTGCGAATAGCTACACGGTGGCTTCCCATTTTATCGCGTGCTGAATCTTTGTGAGGTTGAATGCCAGATCTTTGGCTGTTGTAAAGGTGTCACGTTTCAAGTTTCATGGTCATACGATCGGGTTTCGGGTAAGTTAATTCCCGGAATTATCGTGCGCAATCAACACTTTTACAACTAAATGGCAAGTTTCGTTCTCCCAGTCGTAGTACCAGTTGGGAGAGGGGGGGGGGATCTAGAATAAACAGTTTTGTTGTCGAATGATTTCAGGCATGTCACTGAGAAGGCAGTTTATGGTGTGAAATTAGAAGTTTTGGGGCTGGTTTCATCATTTTTAGGATTTTAGGATTTACTCGCATTTTTCTGGATACTCGAACCTATATTGAGCGCTACCCCGAAGGAAGGGGCTGAAGCCCCCTAAGCCCCTCCCTGTATCCGCGTCTGCCCACTAACCCTCGTAGTTTAAGCAATTTTACTAACAATATCAATTTGGATGACAATGAAAATTTGCCGAGTCAGGGAATTTTGTTCTAGGGAAGCTGTAGACACCCTGAATCCTGCAGTAGGTATTGGGATGCATCTGACGTGTTCTTACGTCAAGCTGCCCACCCATAGATCAAAGGCTGGCTACGCCCCTGCCGTGAACTAGCGTTTTTTTTCTAGCGTTTCTTTTTTTAGCGTTTTTCTTTATTTCAGACGCGAATTAGCTATTTTTATCCGCGATTAGCGTTTTCTTATCATTGGGTGTAAATGAGCGCTTTTCACAAATTTTATTCGACTTCGATTTTATGAGTTTTCTCGATTTTAGCCGTGACTTAGCACTTCATCTCAGCAACGAAGTGACCGTTGAAACTGTGAATTTTCTCAATTTAACTGTAAATTAGGACGCCCCCCAAATTAACGCTTTTCTGAGGGAGATAATTGAATCTTCTGAGCATCCTACGGGGAATGACAAAGCCATTTTAAATGGTGATAGAACTACACGGCTTGAGCATGACTCTCCCCCCAAATTGCTCGTGTGTGCTAGTCGTACAGCCTACATCACCTAGCGGCGGAGTTCCGAGGCTCAACGCATCTGACTCTGGGTGTTCTTCTGAGCGGACGGGGAAGCTCGTCTCCTTCGCGTCGACGGCTTAAGAGTAAGGACCCGTCTATGCAAAAGAAGTTGACTCGCGGAAATACTAACAAAACTGTGGGACTAGTTGGGATCAATAAGAGTCTCGCCGGGAGGCTCGTTCCGGCTCCTCAGCGTTCGAAGATGAGAGCCATTTTCGTAACAAGGCTTGCCCCATCTGTCACATTGAGGGACCTGAATTGCCACTTGAGGTCTTTCTCTCTTTCTGAGTTCAAATGCTGCAAAATCCGCACAAAGCTCGATTCATATTCCTCTTTTTATGTCGAGGTTTTGGAAAGCGACTATGAAAAGATAATGAATTCTAATTCATGGTCTGAGGGCTGCCTTCTTAAAGAATTCTACAGAGTTCTCCCTGAAGAACGGGTTATTCGTGACGAGGCTTTTTTGGGCGTTTTACCCGACTCGGACCAGACTCCTTAGCGCGATTGCCTTCCGCCGAATGGCTGCCGTAAGCTCACTGTCGTTCATCAGAATATTCACGGAGTAAAGGGAAAATTGAACCAATTGGGTGTACAGTTCAACTCGGCAGATTTCTCTTGTGACGTTTTGTGCCTGAGTGAACATTTTTTTCTGAAGTCGGGGGAGTGCCATTTGTACGCAGTGCACAACTTTGTGTACGCAGATGTTTTTTGACGTGAGCAGAAAAGCTGTGGAGGAACTGTCATCTTGGTGCGCGCGAATGTCGGATTTTCAACTTTCGAGGGCACTGTGAGCCTTTCTATGGAGTCTCTGTGCGAACTGTCTGCTATTGTAATAGATAAACGTCTAATCATTTGTGTCTATAGATCTCCGGCAGGGGATTTCATCGCTATCGTGGCAAAGCTTCCACCCTCACAATCAACGGATATCTATGACGTGCCCCCCAGGCTCCTTAAATCGTTGTTACCTCAAATTGTGACTCCGGTGACATTCGTGATGAATCTCTGTCTAGCTCAAGGGGGTCTTTCCGTCTTCCTTCAAGATGAGTAAAGTTGTGCCGATCTTCAAGAAGAAAGGCAATCCAAATGACCCAGGTAGCTGGAGACCAATTTCCATTTGCGTCACATTTTCAAAAATTCTCGAAAGAGCGATTAACCTTTCAGCTTACCAACTTCCTTGAGGGGGCGGGATGTCTCAGTCCCAGGCAATTTGGCTTTAGGCGGGGGAGAAATACCACGCAAGCAGTTATGGCCCTAGCTTCACGCAAATACAAGGCATTCGAAAACAAAGAATACGGGATGGCGACATTCTGTGACCTCTCTCGTGCATTCGATAGTATTTCTCATGAGAAACTGATTAATAAGCTATACGCCTATGGAATAAGGGGTTCATCTCTGGATATGCTGAGGGAACATTTGCGGGGGCGGAGCCAGATTGTCTTCTTTAACGGAGATTCGTCGGAGCCTTCGTAGGTTAGGCAAGGAGGTCCTCAGGGGTCAACACTCGGGCCTCTCCTGTTTTTGATCTTCATAAATGATCTGCCGTCATGGGTTGACGCATTGGTCACATTGTTCGCCGACGATACAACTATTACCATGTCAGACTCGGATGTTCATAATCTAATGAAGAGGATGAGTGATGAAACTCAATAAGGTCGAGGCTTGGCTGTTGGGCAACGATTTGTGTCTCAACAAGGAAAAAACTTGTCATCTAGTTTTTGGGTTGAAAGAATTGACTCCGGCCTAAACCGGTTAAGTTCCTTGGAGTGTGGATAGATGCTAAACTCGACCGGCACCATCACATCGAAGAATTGTCCAAGCGTCTAAATAGAGCTTTATTCGCTCTGACAAAGCTTAAGGAATGTGTTCCACTCTCTGGCCTTCTGACGGCATACTTCGAAATCTTCCACAGTCTGCTCGGTTATGGAGTTCTTCTCTGGGGTGGATCACCGAAGGCGGAGGTTATCTTTACCCTCCAAAAAAAAAAAAAACGTTGCCCGTACGGCCCATTGTCAAGAGTATTTCCGGGATCTTCGAATTCTCACGCTGGCATACGTTCTGGAGTGCGTTTGTTTCCCTCATGCTACGAAGGGCAGTTGTACTACGGTTGGAAGTTCGACTGGTCTGGCCCTTCGTAACGCCGACAGCATAAGGGATCCCTTCTTTAGGCTTAGTAAAATTAAGTCAAGCTTTCTTGGACGTTCCGTGGGCTTTTATAATAAACTACCGGTTCGTGTTCTGAGTTTGTCTGCGGATGATTTCCGTAAGACCATCCGCGAGGTGCTTCTGAAAAAGGCCATTTATAGGCATTCAGAGTTCTGCTGGGATGATTCCAACGTCTTGCCTAGTGCAATAATTAATTTAAAAATCATACGACGACCAAATAGTAACGGTGCAAATAGACCTAATTCCCAACATCCAAAGTGAAAGTTTCCCTTCAACCTAAATTGTTCCTCACAACCCACATATTGATTGGTAAAAAGTTCCACCATTTGGGGCTATGGGTTTGGGTGGGAGGGGGTAATAAGTTAGTAAATTCTTATTTTGTTCCAGTATTTCTCAAATATTTCAAAATCTATGAGGCTTAGCGTGAAAATTAGCGTTAAAAAAAATCATCAAATTGCCCACAAAAATGATCCCCGAGATAATCTTTTTTTTTTTTTTTCATCTGATCAACAACTACTTTATTATTCTACTTGTGTTTTTAACGACACGACTACAATTTATATTTTATGGCTTCAGGGTAGATAATTATAAGGCTATATCACAGCAATATCACAGATGAGGTTCCTACGCCCATCACAGCTGGAGAATGTCTTGCAGGGTGCGAGGTTTTAGACGGCTTGCTATCTTTCCCCTGAGAGAGTATCGGACTGCACCGCCAACAGAGGAGAGACCCGAATGGAATTTCCGAAATTTGTTTTCTATAAACTCAGTTATAGTTGGCACGCCTAATTCCCGATGGATTTGTGAATTTCGGACAAACCACGGTGCATCTAAAGCTGTCCGTAGTATTTTGTTTTGGAGGACTTGAAGTCGGCGTATCTTCGTTCTGCTAGCAGCCCCCCAGACTTCACTTCCGTAACACAGTAAAGGCCTCAGGATTGCTTTGTATACCAATGTGAAATTTTTTGGTTTCAGCTTGGACTTCCTGTTTATAATGGGGAAAAGTAGGGTTTGTCGACTGTAGCCTTCGTTGATCTTTCTGTTGATGTGTTGATTCCAATCTAATTTTCGGTCTAAATGTATACCAAGATATCTGACTGATTGATCTGCTGGGTTCCAGGCTATTTCATTTCCTTCGATCAGCAGTTTCGGCGGATCGGTTGGTCTACGGAGAGTGAAAAGTTTTGCTTCGCACTTTGAAGTCTTGATTTCAATCTTTCATCGTTTCAGAAAACAACTTATTTGTGTTACGGTGTTCTATACATTGTCTCGAGCTGTGATTAAGTTTTCGTCAGTGTAGAGAACTGCCGTATCATCTGCGTAGCTCGCGATGTGCGTGTTATTCGTGGTGGGGATATCATGCATGTATATGTTGAAGAGTAGAGGTGAAAGCACAGATCCTTGAGGAGTGCCTGATGAGATAGGTTTTGTTTCAGATTTACTATTATTTATCCGAACGTGAAATGATCTGTCCTGCAGGAACGATTTCAGACAGCCTAGGAGATATTGTGGGAGTCCTGCTCTTTTGAGTTTGAATAACAGTCCCATGTGCCAAACTTTGTCGAAGGCTTGTCGCAGATCGAGAAAGGCACAAACAGTATGCTGTTTTTTTTTCGAACCCCTTTATTATGTTCTCGGTTATTCTGTAGACCTGGTGGACTGTTGAATGTTTCTCTGTAAAACCGAATTGATGGGGCACGGCGAAATCCGGGTACAGTCTCATTAATCGGATCTTCAAGCATTTTTCGAGAAGTTTTCCTAATATTGGTAGGAGACTTATTGGGCGGTAACTGGTCGGACATTTTTTGTCTTTCTTTGGTTTGTGAATTACAACAATTTCCGCTTTTTTCCAACTTTTTGGGAAGTATTTAAATCGCAGGCAGTTGTTAAAAATGCTTACTATGTTCATAATTCCTTTCAAGGGAAGACGTTTAATTACAGCTGCTGGTATGTCGACATGACCAGGGCTTTTTTTATTTTTTAGCTGATTTATATATTTTTTTACTTCGTTTGGAGTGATGAATGGCAGTGGTAGTTCTACTGTACTTTGAGAAGCTTTAACGTACTCTATGACTTCAGCATCTATATCCCCGTCAAGCTCGGAAGGACCAAAGCATTGTTCGAAGTAATTGCTGAATTCGCGGCATTTTTCTTCGTCCGTGGATATGTAGGAGTTTCTTATTTTCAAGGGTGGGATTGTCTCCGTCTTTCTGAGTAGTTGTTTTGTAGCACGCCATAAAGAATTGTCTTTAGGATGAATGTTTTCCAGGAATTCTTGATATTTCGAGTGGTGATGCGCGTCCAATTTTGCCTTAATTCGCCTTTGGAGATTATTTATTTCGCGTTTAAGCACTGGGGTCCTGAACCTTTGCCATTGACGTCGCAGGGCATTTTTATATCTTATTAGTTCAATAATTTCGTTCGGGATATGTTCATTTGGATTGAACCGATTTGGTTGCTCCGAAGCAGTTGTCACGGCATTTTTGAGCACCTGGGTGAAGGCTGTCACCTCATTGTCAATATCTGCTGTCCCCGTACAGGTTTTTGATATCAAAAGGTTTTCATTAATGTACTCTTTCATGCGAGACCAACATATTTTTCCTCTTATTAGCTTCTGCCTTACATTTAGCTGTATAGGTGAACTGAATGATAGTATTGTAGGCGAATGGTCCGAACTGAGCTCTGGAAGGTTGCTAGTGAAAATAGGGGAGGAAATCCCTCTTGAAATAGCAATGTCGAGGATGTCAGGAGATCTCCCGGGTCTGAAGAAAGTTGGTTCTGTTGGCGCGATTATATTGAATTGGTGCAGGCAGGACAGGTTGTATAGCAGTCGGCCATGTCTGTTCTCTTTGCGGCATCCCCATGCTATGCTTTTTGAGTTGAGATCCCCGACTAACAGACAGCGGTTTTGATTACGGAGTGAAGTTAGCTCACTTTCGGCTAAATCTTTATTTGGAGCTTTGTAGATCGCAAATATATTTATTTTCGGTTGCATGTATAAGGTGATTCCACAAGCTTCGAAGTTCGCAAGTGGTGGTGTAATGGCTTCGTTGTATGCGAAATTGTTTTTTATGAGAATGGCTACTCCTCCAGCGCGGGTATTTGTTTTGCGATCGCATCTGATTGTGCTGTATCCTGGGATTTTAAATTTGTCATCCTTATTTAAGTGAGTTTCGGTTATGCACGCTATGCTGATTTTGTGAGAATAAAGGAAGAACTGGAGTTCATTTTTCTTAGATTTGACACCGTTTGCATTCCAATTCAAAATATTGATGTCATTGAAATTGACAATGTTATTCGTTTGGTGAGATTATGGTGCTTGAGGATTAGCGGCCATGGTTGAGAAGAATTTTAGTTAAGACATTTAAGATTTGTGGTAGTAAGGGTTTTACTATCTCTGTAATAATGCTGATGATTGAGTTTATGCAGTCGGAGGTGTCGTTGCTGATTTCGCAGTTTTTTAAGGAAGTGGTGGATGATCCTTTTTTCAACACTTCGGAGAAGGGTTGTGAGAGTGAGGGTGTAGGGGGGGGGGTGTTCAGAAAACTTTTTCTTCGCGTTTTCTTTTTCAGTGGTTAATATACGGCCTTCTTCTTTTCTCGGTGACAGCCTCTGGTAGAATTCACATCCCCTATAGTTTGCGGGGTGGTTCTTACCGCAGTTAACGCATTGTGTTGGGTCTTTTGTTTTTGTGCACTTCTTGAAATGGTGGTTTCCGCAGCATTTGACGCACCGACTGGGTAGATGACAATAATTTTGATATCAAAAGGAAATTTTGGGTATGATTGAAGCGCTGGCAATTTTTGCACTGGGGAATTGTGTTTCTATGATGCTTCGGTTCCCTTTAATTATGGTGTACATTAGTTTAGTGATGTTGTAAATTCCATTAGCTTTCTTTTCTTTGTTGTCCAGCGAGGCAAAACATATAGGCGTAGGCTTTTCATCTTTATTTAGTAGTCTTGTAATGGATTTTATTGGGAAACCCAAGTTTAGTAGTTCCTCGTGTATTTCTTTTTCTGAGATCGAAGGGGGAATTCCTCTGATGGCTACTTCAAGAGTCCCTTTGTCTGAGGGAGAGCGGTAAGTGTAGTATGGTATTTTTTCAGAGTCTAGTAGTTTTGTAATTGCTCTGTAGTCCTCTGCGCTCGTTAATAGTATTTTCAATGAATTTCGCGTTAGTTTGGTCAGAAATTCACTTTTGCAGAATGTTGTGAGGTCTTCGACTATTTTCTGGTAATTATAGCTACTCTGTTGGATAAATATAGGAGGAATTTTTTCAGCTTTCGGGCGCTTCGGGGTTTCATTTGATACATTATTTACATTTACATTGTTGTCAAGCAAAGAATAGCGATTACTCGTTGGCGTTGGAGGTTGTACATTGGACTTTTTGTTGGGTGTAGGGCACGGCTAGGTTTTCGATGCGTCTTTTTTTGGTCGATTTTTCCGTTTTCCACGAGCTGTTAGTGGAATTATCACCTTCGTTCAGGTGAGACGAGTCTCCGAGACTCCGGGACGTTCATCACGTCCGTGTCATTGAGTTTCACGTTTTCTGTACAGGCCATTTTATTTGGGGATAGCCCCCTCCCGCCTAAAAACTTGTTATACTCACTATTTTCTTTTTTTAAATTAATAGCGGCAGTAAAAACAAAGAGTAGAAATTATATTGTCTATACCTATACCAGTGGCGTGGCGTGGGTTAATTAGTAGAGCAAGTGCAACTCAGGAAAGGACGTAACTGAATGTAAGGAACAAAAATTCAAAATAAAGAGAAGAGTGACAAAAATCCATGAAGAGAGCCGTCAAAAGGCACGAAGGCACGTCAAATGACGTTGATGTAATTCGCATCAATTATTTTAGTTTAAAAAAATCCGTGTTTCTTTCAGGGGCGTAGCCAGAACGTGGGCAGCCAGCTAGGCACGCATCCACAGTTGGGGGGGGGGGGGGGCGCACGTCTTGAGAGAAAGTGCTCGTTCGCGGATGAAATCCAGAAAAGGACATTTTGCGGCTAAGACTGAGGAAAAACACCCATTCACTGCTAAAATTGAGAAATAGCAAATCTCATTATTCGCGGTTGAAATTCAGAAAACACACCGGAACGAAATCAAGAAAATTCGCTAATTCACGGTTAGTGGAGCCCATTTCACAGCTAAAATTGACAAAATAAATTGCTCGTTCAATGTAGAATTGAGAAAAATCACTCATCTGCGGCTAAACATGAGGAATAACGCCAATTCATAGCTAAACTTGAGAAATGGAGCTCATTCCGATAAGGCACCAGTTCGTGGTTTCTCAAACAAGCAACTCGGTAAACATTGCGAAAAAGCTCTAATTGACCGTTTTTATACATATACATGGCAAGTTTGCGGGTAAAATTGAGAAAGAGCGCGACTTTTAGCGCGTACATTACTGAAAAAGTGCTTATTCACGGCTCAAATTAAGGAAAATTGTTCGTTCGCGTTTGAGGAAAACGCAATTTCAAGGTTTCGCGATGCAACGCCCGAGTCAAAATTAATGAAATTCACTCACATGAGGATTATGTGGACCTTTCACAGCTAAAATTTGAAGGGGGGAAAATTGCTCAAGGCAGAATTGGGAAAAAACACTAATAATTTGTGGCTAAAATTGAGATAAAATGAATTGGCAAAATTGTCACCGTTTGTTGTTGACTGATGGAATTGTCGTGGCTAAAATTGAGAAATAGCGTTCATCCACAGGTTAAATTGAGGAAACCCCGTTCTTTTGCGGCTGAAATTGACAGAACGCACCAATTCGCGTTTATGCGATGCCCAGTGCTAGTTCGAGGTACAATTGAGAAAAAGCACTCATTTTAAGCTAAAATTAAGGAAAACGCCAATTCGAGGCTTTAAAAACAGGGCTCATTCACGAGTAAAATCAGGAGAAAAACTGGATCCATGCCTGTGGGCAGCTTCACTGGCGAAATATCAGATGCACCATTGACTTTTTGCAGGCTTATAACAGGAACACGGTCATCAGAGACTAAATTTGAACAGAAACGGCCACTATCCGTCAAAAAATAAATATAAAGTGATACTTTTAGAGCTAAACTTTAAATTTTAGACCTGAGACGGTCAACAGAGCTGGCATGCCCTCTCCCACCATAAGTCTGGATGGTACACCGGGCTAAACACGATTTGGGCTAGTCAAAACACGATATTGCGAGTCGAACCTGCGAAAATGTGATTTTAGTGCTAAAAATCAGCAAAATCGGTTTCCAAATCGAGCCGACCCTCAAAATCGGATTGTCAGCAGCAAACATCCGTGATTTTTTTTTTTTTTTGAACCCGATAAGCGGAAATGCGTTGTTATTTTTAGTGAGAAAAATCCGCAAAATTGGTTTTATGGAGCGAAATAAATGAAATTTGTGTTTATGTTAGCCAGATCAGGGAAAATGTTGTTGGTTTTTTTGTATTGTTTTTGTATGTGCTAGAAATATCAATAAAAGTGATGTCTTAGTGGTCGAAAACAGAGATGTTGGTTGCTCAGTGAGGCAGAGCTTGTAATTTGCGAAATTTGGTTTTCACCAAAAATAATAAAACAGCGAAATTGGTATATGTATTAGTTAGCGAAATTTGAGGATTTGGTTCTGACGGCCAAAGTTTTATGCTGGATTTCAATCATTAAAAATGTGTCGGATTTTAACTTTTTGATAATGGAATTTGGGGGGTGGGCAGCTGCCCCACGAAATCTGCGCTTTTGATTCTGGGAGAGGGCAAATGCCCACCCCTGCCCCCCATGCTGGCTGCGCCCATGGTTTATTTGACTAAAATTGACTTGAATCTCTTAAAACAAAAACTCGATCTGCTTTGCGTGTGAAGAATCGTGCACCCATCAAGATGTTCGACCCTAAAAAAGCTTTACAGTTGTTGAGTAGGCTCACCAGGGACGTAGATAAAAGTGTCTGAACAGGGTTCACATGATTTGAACAATTTTTCGTAAAGTTCGGAGGAAATTACAAATCAATTGTAAGAATCATTCGAATCGGTAAATAGTTTGTTTTTATTCGATTACGACAATGACTACCGTCGAAGATTAATTGTTCGAAATTATTAAGCTACAAATGCTCCAAAGAATAAAAAGGATGTAATTTTTCGGGGAAAAAAGTGTACAGAAACCGAGAAAACTGAGGAAAAGTTAGTGAGACCAACGTATATTTGATTCTCCGTGCTTCAGACAAACTGCTTTCCCCCCATGCCCCATCCTTACGCTCTGAACCTCCCAACTTCCAAGCGAAGTCTTGAGGTCTACTGTGCTGTACTCCATCGTAGGAACAGATCCCTAGCACTTTTCCGTCAGCTTTAACGACGGCCCCTCCCAACCAAACTTTATCATTCTGTCTCATCCTCCTTGGTCAGAGTGTTATAATGAGGGGCTAACGAGGGGGCAAAAAGTAAGGAACACACTCGTAGCACTTCTGTCTCGAGCGCTATGTCGACGTTTCATGGTTCATGCGGCTTCGCACATCTCCGAAACACAAGATTTATAATTAACATCGTAGTCTTGAATTACAAAATTAGGTTTCATATTCTTATGATTTTAACCATAATAAAGTTTGGAACAAAAGGAGGAAAAATAATAATAATAATAGGGGATCGCTTAGGGCAAGTGCCACTTGCTTTACTTGCCCTGACGCCACGCCACTGACCTAAACACTTTTCAACAAAAGTTTTCTCAAGGTTCAAAAACCTAAAAGTCGTGGTGACGAGGCGCGGATATGTTCACTCTTTCACGTCCGAGAGCCGACTGAGATAATCTTACTTGAGTGAACGGTTCGAGAGTTACGGCGGGTGTAGTAGTAAACATTATTCGTATTTCGACGTTTTTTTTCGAAAAACTGGCATACGGAAACTTTGTTTTGTTTGCACGATTTTCTCAAAATCAAATTGCAAATATTTGCAAATATTTGCAAGATTTTTGTAAAATCAAATTGCAATTTCGGTGGACTGTAGAATGTTAGTGATATGCCCCAGGAGGGACAAAAACCTTCGCTTCTTCTCAAGGAGCGATACTTTTTAAGGGATAATAGGCTTCCTTTAGCCTAATAAGGTTGATCCGTATTACTCAGATACAAAATTTTGGGTGAAACTACGTCTAAAGCCGAGTACAATGCCACCTCCGGAGGTGTCCTATCTCGAGCCATTCCTGGTTTATGATTTTTTTCTTTATAATGCAAAAACAGGGCAATTTCGTTCAAAGATTCGCGATTTCTCGGCTTTTATCGCTCCTAATCCAAACATTGATGGCAGTTTCGGGAAATACGGAAAATTTCATGTGAGATAGAGGCCATTTCATTGCTTGAAATCATCATCAACTCCTAGAAATTTAACCTTTTGTCATAGATTCACGTAAACTCCATAAATTGTACGTTTTCCAACATTGCTGTATCCAAACGGGTTTTTCCACACAATGAAAATGCTACAAAAAAAAACGTCCCTTATTTTCTAAAGTTTTTTATGGCGTATTCACATTTAACGGCACCCCTGACATTTCCCGCGAGAATGCACAGAAACGCATTTTTCTACAGAATGAATAACAATCGTTCACGATATTCGTCGAGAAACGTCAGTGGTAACATGATATGTGAATACACCATAAAAAAGCTGATAATATTGGGACGTTTTTGTCATGCATTGCAAGTGGAGAAAGCCGTTTGGGTACAGCAATCTTTTGAAAAGCGTACTTATTGTGAAGTTTACGTGAATCTACGACAAAAGGCCGGATTTGTAGGATTTGACGATCATTTCAAGCAATAAAATGGCCTCTATCTTAACCGAAATTGTCCGTAGTTTCTGAAAATGTCATCAAGGTTTGGATCAAGTGTAATGTAAGCCGAGAAATCTGGGATTTTTCAAAGCAATTGCTGTAATTTCCCTTAATTAAAAAAAAAAAAATCATAAATCTTGAATGGATCTCGATAGGACCCGTCCGGAAGTGGCGTTGTACTCGGATTTCGACGTAGTTTCACCCAAAATATTCGAGAAATACTGGAACAAAATAAGAATTTACTAACTTATTACCCCTCCCACCCAAACTCATAGCTCCAAAATGCTGGAACTTTTTACCAATCACCAAGTGTGTTGTGGGGAACAATTTGGCGTTGAAGGGAAACTTTCACTTTGGATGTTGAGATTGGGCCGTTTTTTATTAAATAATTGCACCGTACTACAAAGTACTTGCTGTACCACATGGGAAATAAATTATTATTATTATCATTTCTCACATTTAGCTGTGGATTAGAGATTTCCGAAAATTATTTTTAACCACTTGGAGAGTTAGCACTTTTTCTTCATTTTAGCAGCGAATTAACGCTTTTTATCTACTCTACTAGCGAATGGGTAATGGTGTATTCACATGTAGCAATGAATTAGCATTTTTCTCATTTTTAGCCTTTTAGTCTCAATTTAGTCCCAATTCGCGAATAGGCGTCCTCTCAATTTCAGCTTTTACGAGCCCTTGTTCACATTTTTAGCGATTTTTTCACGTTCAGGCATACGAGTTCGCGCGTTTTCCCCATTTTAGCAGCTAGTTAGTGTTTTTTTTTCTCAATTTTAGGGTGCAGGGTTGATTTTTGTGCGCGTTAGTAAATAAGGATGCCCCGCAAATTATAGTTTTTTTGTTTTTTGTTTTTCATTAGATGCGCATTAGAGCTTTTTCGAAATTTTAAATTTAGCATGTAATAGCACTTTTTCTTAATTTTACCCGCGAAACAGCGATTTTCTTAATTTATGCAGTGAATTAGCGCTTTTTCCCTCTACTAACAGCTTTTTTGGCTATGTATTCACACATGTAGTACATAATGATTAGCACATTTCTCATTTTTAGCCCCGAATTAGCGCTTTTTCTCAATATTTGAAGCTGCCTTCAAAAATCTCGAATTGGCGTTCTCTCGTTTCAAGCTTTAAATATGATCCCTTTTTCTCAATTTTAGCCGTGAATTAGCAATTTTTAATGTTTGCCACGAATACGCGATTGTATCACATTTAGCCATGCGAGTTGGCGCTGTTTCCTCATTTTTGCAGCGAATTAGCCATTTTTGCCAATTTTAGCAGCAAGCTGCGAATTTATGCTGCTGAAATTGAGATAAATCACTAATTCGCTGATAAAATTGGGAAAAAGCGCTAACTCATAGTTAAATGTGAAAAAATAGCAAATTCCTGTCGAAAAAACAAGTAATTTTTCCCCCATTTTAGCAGCGAATTTTAACCGAGAATCAGTGTTTATCACTATTTTGAGCGCGGATTAGCTAAGGACACCCTCCCCTATTACTTTTAGCCCCCTCATCCCTTCGTCGTTCAGCTACCGGCAGGTTCCGGGTGAAAAACATTTATGGTGGATTTCACCACCGAGAGTTAAGGTTTGAGTTCCCAAATGGTCGCGGCAATGGTTCGAGGGTTGAAGCTGCCGATAACCGCGCCGCACAGGGCACAAGAGAACCCCCGAGACGAATGTCCTCAAACAGGAGCTTAAAATAATGGTGAAAAGTATTGCTTTCAACCTTCTACGGCTAACAAGCCACTGGGGACTGTGGATGAAAGAGGTCATAATGACGCCCCGCTGGAGGGATAATACGTTTTCTGGTGTTGCCTCTCACCCATTTGGCCCGTGACGTGACAGAGCTCCTTCAAATCCATAGTCGTCCTCCCTTGAGGATAATATTCCCTTGAGGGACTTCGTATCAGTCATTCTAATTTGTGAAACGTCTGTTTTGAATCGAGTCAAGGAAATATTTTCCTCAAGTGACGATCTATGAATTTGGACCTTTGCCTCTGTAGTGCCCAAAAATATTAATTTTTGGACATTGTGAATTTTCCTCAATAAGCGAACTAGCACCAACGCTCTTGAAGAACGCAGGTGCTACTGCACGACGGTTCCCAACTCTTAGCTCTCGGCATGACACGGTGCAGCTGTCACCTCCACCCCATTCGTTATCTCCTGATCTTCCCTGAAATGATTTGCAAAGGAAACTCGCTCAGCGTGATGAGACAATTGCATTGGACATGTTTAATTGACTGATTTTTTTTTTTTTAATTACAGGAGGATATGAGTAAATATTCGATCGAAAACAACGCGGAAGTCATCATGCGTCTTGCGGAAAAATTTGGGATTAGTTCAAAACCTTCCGTCGAACAATGGGCGGAAGAGGTTAACATGTCTGATCCGGTTGATATGTCCACAATATCAAATCCGGCGATGGAATTTCGTTTCGAATTAGACAATTTCCAAAAACAAGCGATTCTCGCTCTGGAAAATCACTACAACGTTTTCGTTGCCGCTCACACATCAGCCGGAAAAACTGTAGTCGCCGAATACGCTATCGCTATGTCAAAGCGAAACAAATCGCGAGCGATTTACACGTCACCTGTCAAGGCGCTGTCGAATCAAAAATTTTACGATTTTAAAGGAACGTTCGACTCGGTTGGACTGATGACTGGGGATGTTCAGTTGAATGAAAACGCTGATTGTTTAATTATGACTACGGAAATTTTACGATCGATGTTGTATCACTCGTCGGAGAAAATCAGAGACTTGGAGTTTGTGATATTCGACGAGGTTCACTACATCAACGACCCAGAGGTAAATTCAGTCGTAGCGCGTTGATTCACTTCGTTATAATTCGCGAAAATATTTTGTAGCGTGGTCACGTTTGGGAGGAAGTACTAATTTTATTGCCTGACAACGTGCAAATTGTTATGCTGTCGGCTACTGCGCCCAACACCATGGAATTTGCAGCTTGGGTGGGGCAAAGTAAGCAAAGGAAAGTCATGGTGTGTTCGACAAAATTCCGTCCAGTTCCATTGAAACACTATCTCTTCATACCGTTGGACCCGTCTATTGACCCGTCGAAAGGTCGATTTCTTTTGAAAGAAGGCGACTCTCCGCTCGACGCCCGTGAGTACGCTCGAGCCTCAGATTTAATTCACTCGCAAGAACAGAAGGACGCGGCCAAACGGATTCGTCTGGCTCAACAGAGGCGAGCTGATGAGAGAGCCGCGAATGAAGACGGAGCGGGTGGTGGTCGAGGTGGCGGTGGCGGTGGTGGAGGCGGCAGAGGTGGACGTGGAAAGTACGGCGGAGGAGGAGGCGCTAAAAATTACAACCCAAAAGAGGGGGTATGCTGACAAATTGTTTTCTGAAATATTTTTCACTTAAAAAACCTCGTTTATTTTAACGCAGGGTACTCACAATTCAAACCGAGACACTATGTGGCAGCCCTTCACTAAATATTTATTAAGATGTGACTGGCTGCCTGCCGTTGTGTTTGCCTTTTCGAGGAAAAGATGCGATGAACTTGCGTTCCGGCTTAGCAGCCTTGTTGATTTGACGACAAAACACGAAAAATGGTCTATTAAAATATTTTTCGAGAAACAAGTGAAAAAATTGGACGAACTCGACCAGGATTTACCGCAGGTAAAGCTTTTTTTTCTACCTTTGTCAATCAGAATTAAAATTCGTGTTTTGTCGGCAGATTCAATTAATGAAGTTACAGCTTGAAAAAGGCATCGGTGTGCACCACAGTGGTATTCTACCCATTTTGAAAGAAATTGTCGAACGGCTGTTTCACGATGGAAAAGTTAAAATTCTCTTCGCCACTGAGACGTTCGCCATTGGCGTGAATATGCCCGCTCGAACTGTTGTCTTCAATTCAATTGACAAATTCGACGGTGTCAACCGTCGTCTTCTTCTTCCCGCTGAATATATTCAAATGGCGGGTAGGGCTGGTCGTCGTGGTCAGGATACATACGGCAACGTTGTCATTCTGAACACAGCCAGGCGACTGGTGCCATTCTCCGAGTTAGAGACAGTCATGCTCGGTACTCCAATAGTTAATTTGTTTTTACCTTTAAAAAAAAAACGCTAATTCGTGTGTTCTCCAAATCGTAGGAACACCAAGCAAACTTGTCTCCCAGTTCAGAATTTCCTACAGAATGATTCTGAACTCTTTGACGACTCGAGGCATGTTGCCTGTTCATGCCATTCTCGCCAAAAGTTTTTTGGAAAATGAAGACCAAACAAAAAACACTACGTTCCAGTTGAGTCTCGACCTTTTTATTCACGGGGGAATTCATTTATTTTATAAGTTTTTAATTTCCAGAAAAGAATTAATTGAAATTGAAGAGTATGAGAGTAAACTTCGAGCTAATCTTCAGCGTGAAACTGAATGCAACGTTAAAACTTTCGCTGAATTCTACGACTGCATGAACCAGTTTTTACAAAGCTGGAACAGTGTCCGAGTGAGTACCGCCTAACCAAGTCCAAATTAGCTCATCTCGTGTAACCTTTTTTCCTTCTCACAGGAGGACCATCTCAATGTTCCTCGAATTCTGAAAGATATAACTCCCGGGAGATTCGTTAGATTCACCAAAGGACCTGAAATCAATAAAACGGGAATTTTACTCGGAGTGGACGTCCTGCCGACGAATAAAAGAAAATTATATAAATTACTGGCGTTGAGATCCCCTGAAAGGTTTTACCAAAAGTTGTTGCCGAAGCAAGTGAGTCTTCTCTATCCATGACATGTCTTGAAATCATCTTACCCCCCCCCCCACCATCACCACCCATTACATAGGATTTGACGGAAGCCGAAAAAGAGAGATGGTGTAAAATGATTTCATTTCTACCACTGTACCGGGAACAGCACGTGTCAGCACCCGAAGAAATAATGCTCGTACAAGTCTTCGGCGAGGATATCATGAGTATTTGCAAGGATTCAATGACGCTGGACCAGAGACAAATCACCAGCCTGTTGAGAGACGTTCAACTATTGAATTTGTCTTTTAGAGAGTGAGTATTATTTCTTTTTCCGTCGTGTGCACGAATTTTTTCTCCAAACTTTGGTTTGTGAAAGTCCCATAGAGGTCTAACTAATCTTAAATAGTTGAATCAGTCACAGAGCACAAATTAATTACGAAATGGAAGGACCCTGAATATTGCGATATTTGCCCGAATATTTCTAGCCCGGAACTCATTATGTCGAAATTAATGTCAAAATTCCGCGGTTCAGCTCTCAAAATTGAGTATTATCAGGCCAAAACAAGCGGTTGCGGACCAATTTCCACTATAGCTGACTTTATAGGTCACAAAACTGAGAATTATTATCCACCCGCACAGGGCGCGCGCCCTTCCCTCTAGGCCATTCCAAAAAGTCGTGAGACGGGTTCTGTCCCAAAAGATTAAGGGAGAGGGGAAACGACGCCATTATTAACTCAAAAATAATCTTATATTTCGACAAATTAAAACAATCGAGGATCTTCTTTTATGAAATAAAAATAATAATAATCAAAACCTGTAGGTGTAGAACCGAGAAGAAGAGCAGCAGGTCGAGAGAAAAGGAAGAGGTGGAGCGAGAGGCACAGCTCGAACGGAACTACTTGCTTTGTCTCGTCCCTGACTCGGACTCTCGGTCCGACCTGGACCCGTGTGGCGGAGTAGGAGGCCGTTCCATCACAACACCCCTGACTTGACTAGAAGGAAGGCCCGGTCTGTGCCAGGACGACTGCTGTTGGTGTGGTCGGAGCCTCGTTATCTTTCGGTTGATATCGCTAGAATTTACGTCATACTCGTAAAGTCGCAGTAGAGAGAGAGAGAGAGAGAGAGAGAGCGATTGTGGCTATGGCGATGTTTCAGTGAAAACGTTGTGTTTTGGGCGCTGAAGTTTGTGGAATCGACTGGTAGACTCCTGGCGCGTTTAGTTGTTGCTGAAGTCGGCCTTGGTTAATGCCTTGCTGGGAACGAAACGCGTGCAACGTTTACTCACGCAGTCAACACACTGACTGTCAACCCCATCAAATGCCTGTATGTATTTAGCCAGTCTACGTGCGGGCAAGTGATCTAGGGTAGTTTACTCGACGAGCTGTGGAGACTAAAGCTCTTAAATGAATTGTTATTTCTAAAGTTTTTAAAAGAGGCGTTATTTTTTTATCGTGGCTGGTGGCTGTGAGGGGGTTCTAGGAAGAAGGTGTTTTTTCATTTGACTGGTAGCAGATGTTTTTTAGTCATCGGTAGTGGACCTGCCAAGTCGATGAACAACTGTTGATTCGGTCGTCGACGACAAAAAACCATGAGGTTGCTGTTGTGATGTTTTGCTGTGGTGGCATACTTTTGTTTTGCTGCTCTTCTTCTCGGTTCTACACATACAGGTTTTGAATTTTTGACCGCACATAATTCCAAATTCCCGGCTAGTGAAAAATCGAGGCAATCGCCTCGTGTGTCTTCGCAGCTCCTAGGTGTCATCCGAAGGAAGATTCGTGGTAGTAAGCGAAAATCATGTCTTTGCGAGACGATTGTTACGCAAGGCATAATTAGGGACTGATTCGTTCTTCTGGAGTTTGAAGATAATGGGTGACAAGGAGGGGTCATTGCGTTGATGACCCGAAAAATCGGCGAAAATTTCTGGGAATTGTCTCAAAACACAGAGGGAGTCTAACGGAGTTGAGCTTTCCAAGAATTGATTCTGATCGTCTTTATCGTTTTCTATAGTGTCGGGCTCTCCTACCTGATTACGAGACGAGCTCGTCGGAGGTGGAATACTTGTCAACGCTTGGACACGAGATGGGTCGATGTCCATTTGCCCCTGGCTTATGACATGTCCAAGGTATTTGATTTTTTGGACCGAGCTCCTTTGCTCTATCGCTTAACATAACGCCCTTTTTAGGGCGTTATACCACCCCCACCTCCACGGCGCTGCGTCCCGCCAGCGCACAAACAGCCTGCTCCACCTTGTGTGCCCGGCTTGGCACCTCTCCTCCGGCCGGAACCCTCACCCTCCACTCCCGGCGTTCTCTGGTGGGGTTCACATTCAGGCACGCACAAAGGGCAAGGTCCAGCTGCTCGACGGCCTACACAAGGGGACGGCCTCAAAAAAAGTTCTTCTTCACCAACCAACGAAAAGGGAGGGGTGTCATACTCGCCAAGACGAGCAAGGAGGCCGATTCCTTCCTTGAAGAGAACGGCCCTCGACGCCGCCTCACCCCTAAGAATCCTGCTATGTCCCACAACACCTCGGAATTTCGATTTCTATTTACCCCCCAATTTCGCCCCTTACGTTTTCGCTATTGAACACCGTTCTATACCCCCCAAAATGAAAACCAAATGCCACAGCCCTTTGCCAGCCACGTTCCACACACCGCAAACCACCGAAACCATGAGGAGAAGAGCCTGTACAAACCAAAAACAACGAAATATTGACAACAGCCAAATAGATAAAGACGAATAAATCATCGAGAAAAACGAAGAAAACCAGCTGGGCCGCCAATCGATCCATTGCGCCGAAGGGCTTGAAGACCTCCCGAGCACGTGCGTCGCATCATTCTTTCCTGTGCGTGGGCCGACGGACCACTGACCCCCCCCCCCCTCCATAACACGGAGACCATTTCCCAAATGCCCAGAATCGCCCTGGACCTCCTTCAACGCCAAAAGGAATGAAGGAATGAACTGACGGAGGGGAAAAAACAGTATATAAAGAGATGTTTTTTCCCTTTTCAAGCATTCTCGAGTCAGTCTTCAAACCTGTCTTTTGGAGTAAAAAGTCTTGTGTTATTAATCTTTAAAGTAGACTACCGCTTCCGCCAGAGTGGAGACCCGAGGGCCAGTACCGAGAACGTACCACCCCTCGACTCCGCTTCACCGGGGTGTAGAAAACTTAAAGAAAAACTGCTCATTCCTGTGAGAGTGAAGACCCGAGGGCCAGCACCGAACACGTGTCACCCCTCGACTTCACTCAACCGGAAAGTGCACGGTCAACCTCTTGATTGCGTAGAGACCCGAGGGCCAGTACCGAGCACGTACCACCCCTCGACTCTACCAATCAGAAGATAGCGTTTCGGTGACAGATCACACGCAAAAGATTGTTGTTGGAAAGGCATCCTACAACATACCCTAACCATTGGGGGGGGGGGAACGAAACCTGGACCAACGGACCGCCGCTGCCGCCAATATGTACCGCCGTATGGGTCTGTGTTCAGAGAGTCGACAAAGAGTAGCAAAGAGGTGCCTTTACCCCCGTGATGTACGTTTATTATTTACAGTCTGACTCACCTTTCCCCAGGCCAGAAGGCCTGGGGTAGCGTGTACACGAGCTGACGCGAGGGCTGGTCGCGAGGCTTCGGCCCCCCCCCTGCACGGATGTGCGTCCCTGAGCTCGCCGGGTTCATTCACCAAGCGGTGAACAATTTCCCGGACCGAGCGTCTTTTCTCTATCGCTTAACATAACGCCCTTTTTAGGGCGTTATATAGTCGCCGATAACAACTGTAAGATCAACGAAATTGATGATGTGAATTACGAATGTATCGGCCAGGGTTACCTTACACGAGTATGTTGACGCCGTGTAGCTTAATGCGGCTGTCCGAAGATTGAGGGCCTTGAGGAAAAAGTCACGGTCGCCACCTGTTGTTGTATTTTGGGTAACAGGCCCCAATATATTTCGTGATATTTACAATATATATGAACAATGTGGAAAATCAACAGTCTTTCTGGAAAGAAGGCGTTCGCTCCGGGGGGGTCAGTCGTACTTCTGGACACGAGCTCCTTCAGCGGTAGGCGTGCCTCTTTCGGTGGTGGGTTAGCGCCCTTGCGCTCGCCACAGGTTCTCTGGGTCGTCAGTGAACGTCCCTGGCCGCTGCCTGCGGGTCCTCTGAGTCGAAAGTTGGTTAGCGCCCTTGCGCTTGCCCCAGATCCTTGGGGTTGGTGGATGGTTAGCGCCCTTGCGCTCGCCCTAGATCCTTGAGTTGGGTGGTCGGTTAGCGCCCTTGCGCTCGCCACAGGTCCTCTGGGCCGAAGTTCGATTAGCGCCCTTGCGCTTGCCCTAGATCCTTGGGTTTGGCGGCCGGTTAGCGCCCTTGCGCTTGCTCCAGGTCCTCGGGGTCGTCTATGAGCGTCCCTCGACGCTATCTGCGGGTCCTCCGGGCTGAAGTTCGGTTAGCGCTCCTGTGCTCGCTCCGGCTGCAAGGGTGAGGACAGGGATGTGGTTCTGTCGCTCACCAGGAGTTCAAGGGCAGCCAATTAAGGCGCTAAGCCCTCTGGTAAGGATTCACCCTGGGAGGTATTGGGTAGGAAGGTGGAGCCTTCGTCGACCAGTAACTGGGAGAAGAACCCTCCACCGCAGGGAGGAGGACCGGCGTTCGTCGACCAATGACTGGGAGAAGCAGCCGGGGGTAGAGGAAGTTTGGCTGGGAACTCCTCGGTGTTCGTCAACCACAACGGGGAGAACTACCGGGGAGTCCTTCCGGTTGGAAGTTAGTGCCCCTCGTACTGTCCGTAGATCCTCTGGGGTGGTCCTGGGTCCGGCTGTCGCTGTCCCTTCTCGGAGATCCACTCCTGGTCCGGTTAGCGTCCTTTTCGCTTCCCTCTTTCTCGGTCGGTCCTCGGTGTTCGTCAACCACAACGGGGAGAACTAGCGAGGGGGCGGCGGGTTCGCTGGGAGTCCTCCTGGTTGGCAGTTAGCGCCCTTGGCGCAGTCCGTAGATCCTCTGGGGTGGTCCTAGGTCCGATTGTCCCTTCTTGGAGGTCCAATGCTGCTCCAGTTAGCGTCCGTTTCGCTTCCCGCTGTGTCGGCTGGTCCTCGTCCGGGATGGTCCTCGTTGTCTTGGCTGGTCCAGTGGTCTTCCTTCTCTGGCTGCGGCCGTCGGAATGCAATTCTTGGGTCGCCGCGCTGCTTATATAGCCCAGCGGGAGGCACCACCCACTGGTCTTCCCGTGGTAGGGAATGGGCGGTCCTTCCCGGAGTCGGCGCGCGGCGGCCTTTCTCCCCCTCTTGAGGGTTCTGGTGGGTGGCTATGCGATTTTCCAGGAAGGGTGATTCTTCACCTTATCGTGATCGGGGGGGGGGGGGTGTTTGGCAATGTTTACGGTTGTTTGTCAAGTTTATTGAAACTAGAAAGAAGTTCAGCGCTTATTGTGGAAAGCGTTGCTTCAGTGTCGATTAAGGCGATTTGTGGAGTTCCCTGCAGAGAAATATGTAGTTTTTTGGACGTACTCAACGAAATCGCATGAATTTCGTGGGGGCGCGAGTCGGAGTCGTCCTGAGCGTCTAGTCATTGGGATGATTGATTGCTGGGCGGGGGGGGGGGAGTTTGACTGTGATTTTTGAGCCCCGTTTTTGACACTCTTTTTGAAAGACTGTTTACCCTGTGGGGGAGAAGGTTAGACGCATTGAGACTGAACTGGATTTTGACCGACTGCACTTTGAGTTTGCCCAATCAGCCTTTTGACTTCTGGGGTTTCTAGAGTATCGTGAGATTATGACGAAGAAAGTCTGTTTTGAATTTCCGTTAGTTTTATTCGGTGATGGATGTCGACAATTCCCTTTTGGGCTAGACGATTGGTAGTTTCTACGGAAAGGGGTTCGCTCAGGTTGCATAGTCACTTGTGTGTCGCTGCGCTTGCGATATAACTGTGTATTCTCCCGGGATTTCCCATTGAAAGAATTCCCGTTGGTGTTGGCCGACGTTCCGTAGCGCCAAGGCATTGGTGAACGACATGATAACCCATATGAGAGAACTTGTGCCTGGTCTATGTCTTGGGCGAACTGTATGAGTTCGTCGAGTGAGATTGGCTGCGACTTAAAATGCAATGTTGTCCGAGTGGAACTGCTGGCACCGGCGAGCGTGGCAGGAAGGATCTGCTCCAAAGGATGGCCCAGTATCTTAGCGATTTTTATCTTTCGCGCACAGTAGTCAGTAAAAGACTGACTGTGTTATTGAGGCTCGTAAATTTAGTGAAGCTTTAAATTATTTATGCTGAGAAAATTCAGACAGCGAGCGAAGAGTTCCTCTTTGAGAATATCAAAAGTCGTTTTGTCGAGATGCTTTGCCAGAATTTGGTTCAATAAAGGGTTTTGTTGAAGCGTGGCTACATGGAAGAAGATTAGATGAAATACAGCTTTACATAAGTGAAATTAGATGAAGTACAGCTTAACATAAGTTCTCCATTCCATGGGTCTGGTTCCTTTGAAAAACGACATTTCGGAGGGTTGGCTCACTCCAATAGCCAATTTGGTGGGTGGTCTGATTTTTCAAAAATGAAATTTCGTAGTGTTAGCTCATTAAAAAACAATTTCACGGGATTGACTCGCCCAAAAAAAGCAATTTTGCGGCCTTCAAGGAATAAAAAAATCGCGCTTGACCCGTTCAAAAATGCCATTTTGAGATTTTGTCTCATTTAAATAATCGCTTCCGTTGATTTCTTTTTCAACCCCCCGAGTTTTGCGGATCTGGCCCTTATAGAAACAAATTTCGCGAGTTCGGTACCTTCAAAAATGAAATTTCGTGAGGTTGACTCAGTTGAGACCCATACCTGCTGCTATCCAAGAGTGAGTGAGTGTATGAAAGGAAAAACGTAACAAAGAAAGCGGTACAACTTTGCTGGCGCGGGGTTTTGTTTTATACCCTGTGAGATACGCCCCTGCCAACTACGGAGAGTTAAATTCCTGGAGTACCATGAAATGATTGATTAGTCGGGAGCTTCTCTCTATGCACCCTCCCCTGAGCATAACTCACGATCCGCGCCTGCCCAAAACTGGTCATTGATAGATAACAAGCGTTTATGTTTGCATTGCTAATTGTGCCGCGGCCCCGGAATTTGAAATTTCGTGAACTCTAAATGTGGCAATTCGTCAGCCTTTGAGCGCTGTGGGGCCCGGCAAGCCCGGTTCCTGCGACCACCTAAAAAAAGATGATAATTGCATTTTGTGGATATAAAGCACCGAAACTGGTGATTTCGTGGCTATTGATTCTCCTAATCTCGGCTCTTCGGTCACCACACACAATTTTGTGCCTATAATTATAACCCCGAAACTTGTAATTCAACAGAAATGAAGACTCGAAACTGGCAATTTTGCCGATACTTAACTCCGAACGTTGCAATTCCTCGGATCTTTAGCCAAGCAAGGCTGATTTTTCAGTAAATACAAAATTATTGCTTTACAATGTCGCTGTGGCAGTTTATCCCAGAAAAGAAGCAGCTTCACCATTATTTAGCCCCAAACTTGCATTTCGCGGCCTACACCACCACCACCTCTTGCACATTTTTCAGCTATTTAGACGCCCTGACTGTATATTTCGTTTGATTTTGTTAGCCACCGTAACTTTTTTTACTAACCACATCGTCGAATAAAACGAAGTTCAGACGCTAAGTAATCACTATTGTAGCTGAACAAAGAACGAACCAATTGTCTGGTTGAA
This sequence comes from Corythucha ciliata, assembly GCA_038030265.1. NCBI lineage: Eukaryota > Metazoa > Arthropoda > Insecta > Hemiptera > Tingidae > Corythucha > Corythucha ciliata. Next base: position 3,430,539 of record CM075942.1, on the reverse strand, counting down.
GAAGAGAGGGGTGTTTGTTTTAAGAGGGTGAAATTAACGCCTTCTTCGGAGAAACCCCGCCTTAAGTTTCAAGGCCACAAATCAATAAGGTCATCAGCGTAGGCCTCTACCGCTTAGTGTCATTTTTCCTTAATTTTGGGCGCTGACGTGACCAAAGGAACAGCACTTTAGCGCTGTTTCTCAATTTCAGCCACGATTTTGCACTTGGAGACCGCTAATTGGCGTTTTTTATCTATTTCAGTCGTAAAATGAATGATTTTTCTTCACCCTACCTGTGAACTAGCCCTTTTTCTCAATTTTTAGCCATGAAAAGGTATCCTCGAACCTCTCCTTGAAATTTTAACTGCAATTGAACGCTATTTCTCAATTTTTGCCGCGAAGTGGCGCTTTTTCTCAATTTTAGCCATAAAGTTGTCTCCAGAAACCGCAAATTGGTGTTTTGCCTTCAATTTTAGCAATGTTCTCAATTTTACTTGTGAACGAGCCCTTTCTCTTAGTTTTAGCCGTGAATGTCCGCTTTTTCCGAAACCTTGCCGCGAATGATCATCACTATTTATGAATTTTATCCGCCAAGTGGCGCTTTTTCTCAATCTTAGTCACGCTGTTGCTGTCGGAAACCGTGACTCAGAGTTTTCTCCCAATTTTAGCCACGTTATTGCCTGTAGAAACCGTGAAATTTATCAATTGCAAATGTTGTGGTTTATCTCCATTCTACCGGTTAATGAGACCTTTTCTTCAATTTTAGCTTTGAAAACGTGTCAATAAATAGTGAATTCACCTCAATTGAATTTTAGCCTCAACGTTTTGCATCGCAAAACCGCGAATGTATTGTTTTTTCTCAAGTTTTTTTTTACCAATTATAGCCGCAAATATTCGTCGATTTTCAATTTTATCGGTGGATTGATGCTTTTTATCAATATTGCTTAAGTTGCCTCCGGAAACCAGAAATTGGTGTCTTTCTTCAATTTAAGCCGCTGATGACGGGTTTTTCCCCATTTTTACCTGTGAACGAGCGCTTTTTCTCGGGTTTATCAGTGAATGAGCGCTTTTTCTGAAATTTTGCCGCTAATGATCTGCGTTATTTCTCGATTTTAGCCACGGACTTACCCCAAAAACTGAAAATTTGCAGTTTTCTCCATTTTGGCCAGGGCGTTGCAACGAGAAAGCGCATACTGGCGCTTTTTCAAAATTTTAGCCGCAAATGAATGTTTTTTTCTCACAGGAAATCTGAACATGGAGTCGTATTTTCCATCTGATGAGCGTTGAAGAGGTTCCACTCTTCTTATTCCCTTTGTGATACAATCGCTCTTGTCGCGTTTTTGACGCATTCGAAAGTAGCACTAGACCAGAGCCGGCCTTTTTTTGGTCGTGGGCCATTTGGGTTGTAAGAACTCAGGCGGGCCAACCATTCCCCCCCCCCTCCCATCGAGCACAACACTTTGATCTTAGCAAAAGTCCGTGACGCTCTGAATAAAACTCACTTAGGGCCTGTTCAATAACTTCAACAACATAAGTTAATCACAGTATAATAGCGTTTTCCATAATTGGCGTTTTTTCCACACTTAATCACTTCTTCTCAATTTAATCGGTGAATTGGCAATTTATCTCCATTTTAACCGCGAATTAGCGATTTATCTCCATTTCAGCCGTGAATTAGTGATTTTTCTTTCAATAAATTTGTGTGTGCAGCTATTGAGCAATTTTACCCGTGAATTAGCGCTACATTTTCTAATTTTGGCTACGAAGTTGTTTCCGGAAACCGCGTCTTGCCATTTACTCAATTTATTTCTGTGCAAGTAGCAAATGTTCTCTTCTCAATTTAACCCAATAAATAGCAATTTTTTTTTTACTTCTGTGGTGTAGCGTTTCACCTAATTTTAGCCTTTTAGCGAGACATCAATGAGAGTTTTGTTTTCCAATTTTTCGCTGTGAATTAACGCTTTTTCCGAATTTAGAACATTATTTAGCCGTGGATTAGCGATTTTGTTCACTTTCAGCCGCAATGACGCAATAAGCGTTTTCTCCATTTTAACCGCGAATTAAGAGTTTTATCCACATGCCAGCGCTTCTTCTCAATTTTATCGGTGAATTACCGATTTCTTCCCATTTTACCCGCAAATTAGCATTTTTCCTCATTTTAGCCGCTAACTTATGGATCAACAAATTAGAGCTACCCCAATTTTTGCCGTGAATTACCTAACGTTTTTTTCTGAAATATGGCCGTGGATTAGCGATTTTTTTTTCACTTTCTGGCACGACGTTATCTTTAGAAGCCGTGAATTGACGTTTTCTCCATTCAAACCGCGAATTAGCGTTTTCTTTATTTCAGATCTTCTTCCCAATTTTATCTGAATTTTCTAGTGAGTTCGTGTTTTCCTTATTCGGCCGCTGATTAGCGATTCTTCTCAATTTCATTGATGAATTAGCAAATTTTCTTAATTTTAGCTGCTAATAATTAGCGAGATTTGTTTCGCTTTTAGCTATGGATTAGCGTTTTTTTCACAGTTTGACCCACGGACTTGCCTTCTGAAGATGAAAATTGTCGTTTCCATAGTTCTAGCCTCTAAGCACTTGATTTTAGCCGCTAAAGAGGGATTTTCCCAAATTTTATCTGTGAATTAGCACTTTTTCTTAATTTTCCGCGCGAATTAGCGTTTTTTATCACTTTTAGCTATGAATTGGAGGTTTTTAAGTTTTAGCCACGATCTTGCGTTCTGAATAAGCCGAGAATTCATTTTTTTTCTTAATTTTAGGCGCGAATTAATTTTTTTTTACACTTTATCCGCGATTTTAGAGCCTTTTCTCAATTTCAGCCTTGAAGTAACGTTTTACCTCGCGAATCAGCTACCTATGTATTTTTCTTAACTTTATCCGTACTTTTTCTCATTTCTGTCCGTGAATCAGTTATTTTTCTCAATAATTTCAGCCGTAAATGCCCCCAAATTAGCGTGATTTTCAATTTTGGTCTGGATTTTGTGGGCCCTTTTTAGCGGGGGACTAGCCCCCACGAGGAGAGGGGCGAATTGTATAGCGTTTTTCATTTGCAAAAAAAAATCCGAGGGGTGCCAAAATTGAACGTTAAAAATGATAATTTACCACTGTAGGCCATGGCCAGGGCATTGTGAAAGGCTCAGCGGGTCACTTCTTGGCCACTTCTGCACTAGACCTTGAGCTCAAAGTCCCCTTTTTGGCCCTGCGGGAGCATCACTGCTCTAATCACATCCCAGAATGCACTCAAATCGTGGGCTAGAATGGGTCATTCAGTCACAAAAACTACTGAGCATTAAAGGTCCTATTCTAGAATGGTCGGATGGAACGTAAATCGCCGCAAGACTCGCGAGAAAAAAAAATTGGGCCAAAATGCCGTTTTTAAAACTTATTGGTTTTAAATCATTGGACAATGGGCGGTCACCATGTTTTGCAATTTAAAAAACTGACCCCACCGCAACACGTCCATAACAGTTTTCCAAAAGTCCCGAAGGCACAGTGACGGATCCAAGGGAGGGCTACAGGGGCCATGGCCCCTCCCTTGGAGTCGAAGTAAAAAAAAAAAAAAATCATCAAAACCACTTCCATCGAGTCAAATTTTAGGGTAATTTTCTCAAAGGTACTGCGGTCTGAGACAGACGTCCCCTCTGAGCTGCCCAAGCGAGGTCCCGGGGCATCGGGACTTTTCCTTGGACTTCAGGGCTGTCCGCGGGGAAGTTCGTGCACAGTGAGAGCCTTTTCATTGAATCATATATATTATCGAAAATTCGTCTCAATTTTCGGATTCCCCGCGTGGAGAAACTCCAAAATATTGAATAGGTTGGACTAAGACACCAATTTTCCTGATTTTTCTTGTCGAAAAATAACCATTTTCCTTGATCTGGCTCACTGAAAAACGAATTACTCGGATTTTGCTCTCTAAAAACCAATTTCGCGGATTTTTCTCATCAACAAAGAAATGTTTACGAGTCGAAGTGACTAAAAAAAAATCAGTTTACGGATTTTTGTTGCTATCAAACAAATTTAACAGTGCGCCCAAGTGCCCAAATTCAGGGACCGTTTTCCAAGATTTTACGCACTAAAATGTCATATTAACTGGGTCGGTGCAATAAAAGACCAATTTTTCGGAGTTCACTCCCTAAAACATCAATTTTCCGGATTTTTCTTGAAGAAAAAAAAAAACACACACATTTTCCCAGATCTGGCGCACTAAAAAACAAATGCCTTAGATTTCGCTCTCTAAATAACGATTTTGTGGATATTTTTGCGTGTTGAGTTCACTAAAGAATAAATATCACTTATTTAGTTTTCGCCGTCAGACAAATTTCGGAGCGCAGCTTCAATTCAGTGACCAAATTAGCTGATTTTTCCGCACTGCAAAACCATTTTCGCAGGTTTGACTCACCAAAAAAACAATTTTGTCAAATTTCGCTCTATAAGAAACCGAAATTTGCGGATTTTTCTCGCAGAAGAAAAACATTTCCCCGAATCTGGCTCACTGTAAGATAAATTTCTCGGATTTAGCTCACCGAACAATCAATTTCGGGGATTTTGTCCCCAGTAATAGTACATTTCATTTCATTTGCCGGCGAGTTGTCGTAAGCGTGCGTCAAGGAGTCGGGTGAAGTTCCACTTTCCTCTCTCGTTGTGAAATTTACTATTTCGCGTTACCAGTGAAAAAAAGTGGTATTTCCCTCCCTGTTACCTCAAACCCAGGGGTGGGCAAGATACTTGAGTATTTAAAATACTTTGTATTTTAAATACAAAATACGTATTTTGTAATTGTATTTAAATACTTTTGGAAAAGTATTTGTATTTCTGTATTTAAAATACATTTTTGAAAGTATTTTGGGCTTTGTATTTGAAATACATTTTCAAAAGTATTTTGTATTTCACACTCAACGAAAATACAAATACAAATACAAATACTTTTAATTTCAACGTTCTTTAGTTTCCACTTCTTCGCCACCATTCACCAGTATAACCTAACTTGGTGACACCATATTTGGCAGAAAAACCCGGTGTAATAACAGCCTTCGATTGACGTTTTCATTTTTCGAAAAAGTGGAGAGGGAAGGGTAGTCATGGTGGGAGGTGGAAGTTCCGAATTCCTTGTTAGCACAACTGCCGCAAAAATGATGCTAGCGGATGGAAACTTGGCACAAAAATGGATCATACAGAGCCCTAGCCTACAAGTACACAAAGCTGTACAAGTAAACAAAACTCGTGGCAATTATTGCGAAAAACAACGCTAATTCGAGTTTAAACTGGACCAAAATGGCAAATTCACAACTCAAATGGCGAAAAATCGCCCATTAATAAAAAAAAAAGAGAATAGATAATGTGCTAATTCGCTGCAAAATTATCAGAAAACGCTATTTCACAGCTGAAATGAAGAAAAATCAATAATTCGCGGCTGAAGTTGAGAAAACGAAAATCTGTATAGCTTCTGAAAGAATCGAGGCTCAAACTGAGGAACAGCGCTAATCCGTAGACAAAAATTTCTCACGCGGGCTAAAACCTAAAAAAACTACGCGGCTAGAATTGACAAAAATATTGATTAGCGGGGCCAACTTTAAGAAAAACACTAATTTTCAACTCAAACTGCAAAAAAGTGCTAATTGGCTGCTAAAAAATGGCTAAACTGCAGCTGAAAACGAGGAAAACGCCAAATCGTGGCTAAAATGGAGGAAAATCGCCAAACAAACGAAAGAATCCCTACTGCACTGCTAAAATTGATTAAAAGCGCTAACCCGTGGCCAAAATTGGTTAAAGTTGTAGCGTGCCGACAGCTAACAAACCTCAATTTTTATTTTTAAAAATAACTAATATCATGTTAAGAAAACAACAAAAGTCAGTTTGATCGCGAGTTCGTATTTCCCCAATTTTTCATTGTCGTTATAAAAAAGATCTCTAAATTTTTCGTTGGCCGTTATTTTGTATACCGAAGAGAGCGCGACCCACAAAGTCACTAAACCTTGAAAAATTGACAAAACTCAAATGCGTAGCTTCTGTTCGAGGCTAAAACTAAACAATAAACGCTAATCCATAGCAAAAATTGAAGGAAAAATGCCAACGTGGGACTGAAGTTTAAAAAAAAAAACAGCTAATATTGAAAAATTCACTATAATTAGCCTGTCATAAATAAATAAAAACTCTCGTTTTCAGCTAAAATTGGGAAAAAGTGTTATTCCCGGCTGAAATTTGAGGAAATCACGAATTCGTGGCTGAAAAATTAAGGTAATTCGCGAATTCACAGATTATAGAAACGCTTCAAAGCAGCTAAAGTTGAAAAAAACGCGAATTTACGGCTAAAATTGAGGAAAATAATCGCGGATAAAGTGTGTTGGAATTTCTAATTCCGCCTTCTGACAACAACTTTGTGGCTAAAATTGAGGTAAACGGCAAATTCATGGTTATAAGTAAAAGAAAAAACACTGATTCACGGCTAGAACTGAGATGAAGCTCTATTCTAAATATAATTAAAATTGAAAAAAATTACTAATGCGGTGCCAATTTGCGGCTAATATAGAGAAAATCAGTAATTATTCTGGCTAGAATAAAGAGAAAAGTAAATTTTCAGCCTAAATTGAAACAAAAAGTGCTAATTCACTGTCAAAAATGGAAGAATTGCCGATTTGCAGTAAAAATATCGGAAAACGCCAATTCGTGGCTAAAATGAACAAAATTCGCTAATACACGGGCTAGAAATAGCTACTGCACTGCTAAAATTACGAAAAAGCTCTAATTTACGGCTAAAATTGAGACTAATTTAAATTTGCGTCAAAAATTGGAAATACGTTAATTCGCGGCTTCCTCGGGAAACTTTGAGGCTAAAATTGAGAAAAAGCGCTAATTTATGGCTATGAGTGAAAAACTCGCGGCTAAAACTGAGACGAAATCGCTATTCCGCAGTGTATGGTTACGGTGAACAAAAAATGCTAATTTGTGGTAAACATTTCGAGAATTTTACGGCTAATATTGAGTAATTTTCAGCTCATACTGAGTAAACCGCTAGAGAAAATCGCTAATTTGCAGCTAAAATTATGGAAAACGCCAACTCGAGGAAAGTTGAAGAAACATCGCTGATTCACAGGATACCAAATCTACTTTGCTGCTAAAGTTGGGGAAAAGCGCATATTTATGTCTTTATGGTGTGGGGGGGGGGATTACCCCGCTAATCAGTTGCTAATTTGCTGTTAAAGTTGACAAAAAGCACTCATTCGCGGCTAAAATTGAGAAATTCGCAGTTTAAACTTGGCATAAGCGCTGTTTAGCGGATAGACTGTGGAAATAGCGGTAATTTGCCTACAATATATGGAAAAGGCCATGGCTAAAATTAGGAAAAGCCCTCAGAGGTTACCAATAGAGGTTTTATGTATGTATAGTTAGAGACTTTTAGGGATTGGGGGGAAGATTTCCGCCCCGGGCCCCGATATAGGTCCACCAGTGACCTCACCTCCTTTTCAGCTCATGATCCACCACTGCTCGCCGGTTCGGTACTAAATACTTCGTGACAACTTGCCTCCTTTTCTTTGCGCATCGCGGCGCAGCGCCATTTCGCGCTGCTACATTTTGTCAACTTGTCTATTGAAGGACCTGATATTTTTGAATTATTTATTTTTCGTGTTTTTCGCACTATCTGCCATCGAAATCGAATTTTTGAAAAGTATTTTAAATTGTATTTGTATTTTATTCAAAATACAATTCAAAAAGTATTTGAATTTCAGTATTTAAAATACATTTTTGAAAGTATTTTGGGCTTTGTATTTAAAATACATGTTCAAGGTATTTTGCCCACCCCTGCAAACCTCAAACGCCCGCTGAAAACCAATGCAGATCGGTCTCTGAATTGGGCCATCCCAGCGAAACAAGTGGTTATTCGGCAACGAAAGTCCCCGAAATTGCTTTTTTAGAGAGCAAAAACCGAGAAATTGATGCGCGAAATGCCCCATTTTGTGGACAAAACGCAAATTCGTTGGGGGGAAACACTCATGCGCAACTTACAAATTGTATGAGGAATTGACAATTTCATAAAAAATTGTGTGTGTTGCTATCTATTTGGAGCCGAAAATCGGAAATAATTCACGTAAAACGCAACAATGAAGGCGTCATTGTTTTGTGATATGAAAAATTCCCCATTTCAGAGCGAAACGCCTTACGCGAAAGCGTAAGGCCTCATTCGGGCGATCATTAAGGTCAAAACCCATGCAAAACTGCACATTCTACTGGCAGTATTTACGCGAATTGTCGCATTCAAAGAGGAATTTGCGCAGAATGCCCCACTGTGGGCAAAACGGAACATTCGGCGAAACACTCACGGGAATCGTCAATTTTAAGGTCACGTCAATGGGGAAAATTTATACAAAACGCTTCACCGAGGGAAATTTCGTCAGTTTCACGAAGAAATTGTCAATTTCAGAAGGCATTATCTGTTTTATAAGAAAACTTGCAATTTTACGGGAATTCTTAAAGCTTATGAACTATTTTCGTCATTTTGGGGCCGATTAAGCCGACCCTGGATCCGCGCCCGCACGGCACACAATGAAAGGGTAAAAATCCCTCGAGGCTCTTAATAGTCATAGAGATGTATTTAACAATAATAAATTATTATTAAAGCCCGACAAATCGAGTAAAAATTAGAACATTTTTCGACGCGTTTCTTTATAACTGCAAAATGTCTACAAGTGTGCGTGCTAAGTATTTGTCCTGTTGTATACGATGCGTAACTCACGAGTGGTTCACCTGTTTAGAGAGTCGTGAGTTGTAAAGGATGAGGTATCCCTAACATAAAAAGTACCGGACGCCTGGAACTGGACTCAAGGCTGTAAATGTGTAAATTAAATTGTATCCGCCTGTTTAATTTAGTAACTTTGTTTTTTTTTTTGTCGTTGCGTAATTCAATCGCGCGCTTAAAAGGCGCATAATTCATACAGTTTACTTGTTTTAGACACGCGTGAGGAGTTTTGCACGATTTGGTTCCCTACGATAATTCCTCGCGCCGTGTATCATTCTCCAGTTCACCCTCTGTGTTTTCATACTTTACAACTCAATTCATTCTCCTGTTATCTTTTCCAGCAACATACGTTGTAAACACAACGACACACTCAACGACATCGGTTTCAAATTATTCTCCGGTGGTTTTATGAAGACTCTCGACGACCAAGATCTTCACGGTCTTCCGGTCGAATTGCACTCGCGATTAGAGGAAGCTCTATATTTTCGCCAATCCGCTTGGATTCTTGCCGACTCGTTAACGGCCTCTGTTGACCTCGAAGCTTTTGGACGCGTCTTTCACTGGAAAGAGATAGACAATAAAAAAAAAGAGTTAGAGTTCAAATTGTCGCCTGAGGCCATGTCGCTCTCTCCTCAGTATGAACGTCGGTTGGAAGTTTTGAAATATTTACAATACATCAGCGAGAAAAATGCCGGTAAAGAAAAATAATAAATATTAAAAACTGCGACGACTAATTTTTCTTCTATTTGTCTTCCCGCAGTTCAAATGAAAGGCTACATGGCGGCCAGGATAAGTAAATACGAATTAGTCGTGTGCGAAATGTTAGCCGATAATATTCTGGAAGACTTATCGCCCGAAGAAGTAATATCCGTACAATTTTACTGTCTTTATCGCTATTAAATACAAATTTTGGATCGTCCAAGGTGGCTGCCCTCTTGTCGTTTCTTGTCTACCAGGGAAAGAGCATCCCACGACCCGCCGACAATGAACTGCCGAAGGATTCTCCTCTGTTTGCAATCCCACCAACGCTTGAAAGGGTAAAGTTCCATAAATTAACAAAAAAAATAAATGAACACCATCTCCTTGATGAGATTAAAAAACCGTCTGTATCTCTTCTCCAGGCAATTCAGCGAACTCAAAAGATCATCGACGATATAGAAGCTCTTGAATGTAGTAAATACATCAACCAACTGGAAGAGTCCCGACGTTTGAGCTTTGATTTAGTCGAAGTCATTTATAATTGGGCCCTTCAAAAAGTGAAATTTTAAGAATTTCAACCTCCCCTTTTTCTTCTTTTGACGAATTTTTCCCTGTTTTGTTTTATAGCCGTTTAAAGAGTTACTGATGGAGAATGACGATATTTTTCAAGAAGGAATGCTCGTCAGGTGGATTCAACAATTATTGGAAGTTTTAAAGGAAATTGAATCGGCCGCCAAGGTTGGTATTTTAATTTTATAATATTTAGCGGGGTGGGGGGAGCGGTTTTGGGAGGGCTGCGTGTAATTAAAAATGAAAAATGTCGTTTAATTATTTAAACAAATAAAACAGGTAATGGGCGATCCAACAGTACCTGCTAAAATACACGAAGCCGGCAAAGCTATTAAACGTGGCATTGTGTTTGCTCCTTCCTTGTACACGACGATGGACTGAAACTGGGTTGTTAGTATATTTTTATTTTTATAAAAATATATTTGTGTATAAAACTGTATTTTTTATGTTTTGGAGAAAAAAAAAGAAGGCTGGTAGTTAAGCTTGGACATTCGGGAATACCTAAGAAATAAAGAAATAAGAAAAATAGGAAAACCAAAGATGCTGCTGGAGACTGGTATGCGGCCAGGTATTTTTTTCTTGTTTACGTAGTTTATTGGAAGTCTTTAAAGGTGGGTGGTAAGGGAAGCTCATTTGAATGTTCTCAGAATTAGTTTTAATCTGCCCAGGAGGAAAAAAAAATTGAAAAACCTCAACCCCTCTTCTTTTCAGTCGTTTGTTTTTATCTTCAATTAAGATAAAAATTACCCCCCCTCCTCCTCCTCCTCACCATTCCCCGATCTCTTTATGCCTTTCTACTATCTGAAAAAAGATCATCCCAAGGGTGGAAACTCCTTATCCCCACACGACCCAGCTTCAATGTTTCCAACGTGAAAGTGCAATAAACGTGGTTTTGACTCGTGGCATATATGAAGCGAGAGAGAGAAAAAAGAGAAAGACCCTAGCGCGTTTTAAAAGAGAGTAAAAATAATAATAATTATAATAATAACAAAGATTAATCGATCATCCGTCCATACGTTGTTGTTGTTACGTACTACAACAATGAGTAATTAGGGGGACACCACGCTGTTCGAGTGTTTAGCGTCATGCTGTTAAAAAGGCGAGAAGGCGCCCACAATGGGCTCTTTGTCTTCTTTCTGATTCTCTTTCTGACTTGGAAAAAAAAAAAAAGTAAAGAAATAAAAAAAAACTCCGGGTAAGTCATCTTGTGTAAAAATGATTACACCGGCCCCCAGTATATCGCTTAGCGACAAAATTTTACAATTTTCGATTTTAAATCGTTTTGTGAAACACACATGAACAAGACCCTTGTCTTGAAAGGTTTACAGCACTTGTGGGTAAAGAGGGGTGGAGATCCCTCCCCCCCCCCTTTGGGATGAAGAATGGCTCACGTTCATTTGACTAAGAACCAAAACGCTTTGATTTGACATCGTCCCCCCCCCCATCCCCCCGGCACCCCTCTTCACCGTTGATCCTTCAGATCCTGCCCACCCACCCTCATCTTTTTCTTCTGGGCACTGAACAGAATATTTTGACAAGTTTTTTTTTTCTTTTTTTCTTTCTTCTTCTCCCTCGTATTTTCTGTTTTTGGTGTCCTCCTCCTTGAGAACATCGATTTTATTGCTCCTTTCAGTCGGGCAGGGGCCAGTATATCTGGTTACCGTTTCCAGAGTTTTGTCTTATACGCTCCACGAGAGGAGAAGGGTTTATAATACCAAATACCTCGCATAGCTACGTATTTATGGACCGAGTTCCTAAATGATGATATGGGAGAACTTGAAGAAAAAAAAAAAAACACATTTTTTTGATTGATGAACGTGGAGCTTTATTTTATTTGGTGCAGACAGAAGGCGCCTTTTTAACATAACTTCTCTAGAAAAGAAGGAAAGGATAGCGAAATGAGATTTAATTAATCTTATATGTAAACAAAAAACAAACAAAAAAAAAAAAAAAACCTTTTGTGTGCGTATGTGTGTTGGGAGCCCAGTAAACGCGTTATTCAAGATAATCAGATTACTCGGTGGGGTCCTGGGCTTCAGCCGCCGCCGTCGTTGTCTCCTCGCGCCTCTACTTTACCGCACGTATGAACGTTCAAAGCCGAAAATACGAACGAACTTTTCACGCTGGTCCTCAAACTGTATTAAACTATTTACGACAGTTGCATTGGCCTTTTCGAGGAAAATACATCGTTCGGAAAATTGATGATGTAGATGACTGTACATTAAAAGAAAAAAAAAAACTCCGTCCTCAAAGCCTTTCAGTCAATAATTAACTATTTATTATTAATTTTCATGTGCCATCTTGTATGTCGATTTAATTGAAGATGAAGCATTATCCATACTCCACCCCTTGAAGACGCGTCGTCTTGAACTGGTGTAAGGCAAATGCAGGTGATGGGTCGCTTAAATATCCCTCTTGAGGTCTTTAAAGTGACAACTCGTACAACACCGTCTCTTCCTGGATGTCGTTGAATGAGTTTTCCTAAATTTGTTGCAGATGCGCATAAAAAGCTAGGACAATTTTATCAAAATTGTATTATTTATAGAAAGAAAAACTGTGTGAACTTGTGAACAACATTTTTTTATAAAAGCACGATAGCAATCACAATTTTTATATAAGAAGTTGGAGGGGTCTCTTAAAGTTCTGACCAGCGAGCACAGATATGTGATGCAAGATATGTCTCATTTCCCCCTCTCTTAGTGTCCAATTTAGGGTGTTATAAAATTATTGGTGAGGTTTTCATAACAATTGTTTGACGGATTGTTGAAGCTATTTTTCTGCAAATGTAATTTTCAGCTGGGAATCAACTGCTAAACGTCAATGTTTCCGGCAAACGCCCATACACAAGTGATTTTGGGACATACGTAGAGCTTACGTACTATTAGGCAGGTGCAGGTCCGATGATGATTCTCTAAAATTATTTTATTCTTTGCGGGGATGAATCTCTGCGGGGCTAATGAGGGGTGTTTTCACACTACTTCGTTGACTTAGCTCTTTCGAACCCTTATTGTGCGATATTTGACTCTTTCGGAAATCTATTTTGCGAGTTTGACTCCTTCAAAATAGGAAATCAAGGTTGGCTCATTTCAGAGCCATTCTGCTGCTATCCAAAAGAGACAGAGAGTGAGTGTCAAACCCATATTTTGTGAGACGTGCACCCCCTACCACACGTAGGAAAGGTATAATCGAGTCTTACCTCACCCCTCTTCCCAGAATAATGTCTGGATCCGGCACTGAGCCTAAGTATTAAGGCCTGGTCACACCTATCATGGACGCTGCCGATCCGACACCCGTCAAACATTGCCCCGAAAAGCCGGATCGGTGCGGGATCGGAAAGGGGTGTTCACACCTATCATACACCCTTCCGATCCTACTCCGACAACAAGCCTTCCAAGCCACTCCGCCCCTTAACAATCGTCGTGAGTTATCAGACATTTTAAAGTTAAGAGGGAATATTCTTCTGTGTTATTTTTATATGTGTAATGTTTCGAAATTACAATAATTGTGATTTGGCGGCAATAGCTTTGGCTCTGGAGGAAGAGGAAGTTGAAGAAAATGAGAGGCCCAAGAAAAGAAGAATTTGGGTACACCCTGCGTGGAAAAGTCGTGCAAGGGAAGGCGAATTTTCAACGTTGCTACCTCATCTTTTGGACGACGAAATAAAATTCTACGAATATTTTCGAATGTCTATGACAAGTTTCAACACCGGTAGAGAGTAGAGAGAGGGCATAGGCTGTAGTGAGGTACGGGGAGAAACTTTCACACGTCCTGCACGGGAAGGCAAATATATGCCTTCTGTGTATGATCGGAGTCGTGTCGTTGCGGAATGCTTGAGAGGTGTGAACGGCTGCATAGAAAGACACATTCTATTTCCCTCTACATACACCCTTCCGAATGTATGACTGGTGTCGGATCGGAAGCTTGCATGATAGGTGTGAACCGGCCTTTATTCGAGATCAGCATTCGGGTACGATACCCATCCCACGAGTAATGATTACAGGAGCTCTCTTGAGAAATTAACTGCATTACCTTAACGGTTTTCCGGTAGTCGTCTGAGTACAGAATGATTTACTTAGGAAAAAGTTCCAACGAGTCTTTCATTTTCAAATATTATTAATGTATTGACAGAATTTCTTACTACTGCCCTTTGAACAAACGTAATTTTGTGAATTTTTGCCTGATTTTTTGAGCATGAAGCCCGCAGTTTTTATTTTTAATGAAGTTTTTGATTCTGCAGTTCAAATATCTTTCTCCCACTGCTTGGATCAACCAGTACTTGTGATTGTCTTCACCGATCAGGAAATGACTTTCTTCCTCGAAAATAATAAAATCAGAGGAAACTACCGTCAGAAAAGCAGTTATAAGATATTCTGAGCAGGGAATTTCTTCCTTTTCTTTGACGAATTCCTTAAAATTTTTTTCCGCGACCTTACAAAGTTTCAGAGCGCTGGGCGATGGCTTCATCAAGCCCCCTCGGTTTTTCGCTGCTATTAATGTGATTCTTTCGTTTGCCTTTTCTTTTTGCAGCAGGGCATCGATGCAGCGTTCACACTTTACCAGTTTACTCAACTGTCTCACTATAAATCCTTTGAAAGTTGGTGGGAATGAAGTAAGTTAGTCAGTCAGCAGGAAGAGATTACTAATATGCAAAAAATACCTGCAATATATTCAACGACATCTTGTATAATCCTATCCGATATTTCTCTCTCCGAAAAGTTGAATTGCAGGGATTCCTCTTCGGTTTCCATAAAATCTAATTCTACGGCAGATGGCCCCCCGCCAGACGAAATACAATAGTCATGGTCATGTTCTGGGTCTATTGCCTCGAGCGCTATTTCTATAGAAGAAAATACAATAACTTCAATTACCAACTGTTTACCTTAGAAGTACTTGTAATCAAAAGTGGGTTCTCCAAGTTACTTTTTACTACTCACAATGGATACTTACAGCCATTACAACATGACTATACGCAGTGTGACAAAACATTTTGGGTAAAATTACGTACAAGTAGAGTAAAATGGTACACTCCAAAGTGTCCTACGCCGATCCGTTCCTGAGTTATGATTTTTTTTTGTATTTAAAAAAATAACCGGTGCTTGCTTTAAAAAAATCCGCGATTTTTCGGCTTATATCGAACCATGTTCAAAAAGTGATGCCATTCTCAGGAAATGGGGAACATTTCCTTTATTATGGTGTCCACTATATTGCTTGAAATAATCGTCAACGCCCAGAACTCTGGCAAATTTGCCATAAAATCACGTGGCCCATAATTTGTACGTTTTACGAAAACTCGCTGTTTTCCCAAACGGCTTCTTCTACAGACTTTCTATGTGTGTTCACATTTCATGTGAACACGCGTTTCACTGATGTTTCTCACGAAAATTTCGCGAGAATTCAGAAAAACTGTGTTTTTACAGAGCCTGGGCAATTGCCTACGTGAAGGGTGTTCGTGAACGGTGCAGGGAGATCGGCAGTAAGTGAGAACAAGATATCTTGCCATGGATAAGATATCGTAGGCAAGCGTCATTCGATTTGACTCTCCCCTCCATTTATGCCGATCTGTATGCACCTTTCACGAATATTGTTGGTACGTAGGCAACTGCTCATATTTTACTGTCAAATTAATGTTTTGGAATGGGAGGACAATATATCTTAGGAAGGAGAAGGTATCCACATGAATATATGGAAAAGATGCCACATTTCTGGGTGATGGCGAATTTTTAATGGCATAAAATCTCCTCCCAGGAAATGTTCCGCAGTTTCTGAAAATGGCATAACTTTGTGGATTTTGCACGATATAAGCCGAGGCATCACGGTTTTTTTGAACCAAACGCCAGTTACATTTTTAAATACAAACAAAATCATAGCTCCGGAACGGATCGAAGATACCATTTTACTCCACTTTTGACGTAGTTTTACCCACATTTGTTGTCACAGTTATACAGATCCACCGTCGAAATTTGAAAATACTAACTCATTTCACTGTTGAAGCCTTCATTTGGTACAGTGCTATTTATCAGTCGCACGCAGTTCAATTTTTTTCTTTCAGGCTTGAGAAGATCCCGAATCCCCGCGTTACTGACCGCCAGAAAAGTTATTTTGTCCAAGGGAATCGCGTTTCCACTTGAAGCAGAAGACTCGTGAAGATGTTTATGTACCAGTACTTTTTTCCATGTATGCGTAAATTCAAAGGCCGATGGATTATCATTTCTGCCTGATCGCCCCCGAATGTACCCGAAAAGTCTTTCGATGTGGTCTTGGTTTGCTTTATACATAGCTAAACACTTCAGCTTCCGCTTTTCCACCAAAGAAGAATACAGAATTTTTGTGGAGTTGATCGCCATTAAAAACCCAAGGAATCCCGTTTTCCTTTGACTGTCACACACAGGGTTTCCCGGAACGATGATATCTCCGGATTGACGGGTTACTCAACCATCTTTTGGTACAGGATGTTCCTATTTTTTTCGTACATGGCCTGCTTAAGATATTTATCATTCAGGCTTCTTGCATTTAGTATGTCAAAAATGTCGTTGAACATGACTAAAAAAGTGATAGTCGCTTCGCAACCTTCGAAGCCCGGCACTTGATTTTCCAAGCAATATTTTAAAGCATCAGCAACTGACCTACTAAATAGCTGAGCAGCGTATTTGACTTTCATCTTGTCATTCCCGAAGTGAACATGGTGCTTGGTCAATTTATTTCCCAGCTTTATCCCTTCTCTTTCTTGCAGTACCAGAAGCTCTTCAATATAGCTCCATTTTACCAAATTTCCTTGTGGGTCGAAGAGGATCTTGTACCCGTGAAACGCATTTTTCACTAATTTCAGCATATGACACGGATCTAAAATGAACTCTGATTTCTGACCTCCGACTTCGAACGAAGTTACCAAGTTATCTAATCGACACCCCAGTTTCTTACTGGTACTAACGTTGATTTTGGCCCCATCGCAAGTAACGGACACGACGGTGATGCCTGATTCCTTCAGCAAACACAAGCATTGCCTAACCAAGGACGATAATTGTTCAGAGGTAATTCCACTCGTGAAGAAATACCCCAAAGGAATCTTCCAAATGCAATTGAAGAAAACCAAATGGAACACCAAAACTTCTCTAGCGAGTGGCAAATTTTTGTCTTCTTTGTGATTACCGATGCTTGTGTGACCATACAAATGTTTCCCATCCCAATGAACGTTCCTTCTAATAGCCATGGCGTCAAAAATCACGGCACAAAGCAAATCCGACTGCAGTTTACTTTTCTCTTTCAATGCTAGCAACACTTCTTGACTAAATCCGGGCCGGCCATCAATCGTTGCATACCAAGACGAAATGGTCTTCGCATGGGGCAAAACGGAGTTGAATGTGGCTCTGACAAAATCATACGCTTTTGGTGACAAGAAATGGAAATTGAGCGTGACCGCAAAATTTCTGAGAGATTCGTCGTACGACCTGTCCTTTTTTTGAAATTTCAATTTTTGGAGTTGCCTTTTCAAGAGAGCTACTGTCGTTTTGCCAAGCTTTTGAGCAAGTTCCCCGTCCTCAGAAAAAAAAAATTGTTTCTGTAATTTCTTTCCCATAATTTCTACCTTTTTCTTGAAAGAAGCATTTTTTGTCTCTAGTCTCTTAATTTTTTTCTTTAGATAACGGGTCTTGATATTTTTATCTGAAATTCGTCTTTTCAGTTCTTCATTTTCCTTTTCTACATGTTCCAGTCTTCGATTCATTGTGTTTATTACATCAACATCCATGGGCTGGCATTCTGTCATTCGATATGAGCTAGCTTCAGACATCTGTAAAAAGAAAATTTTGTCAAAAACAAAGTTGATCAAACAAATATAATCAAAAATAATAATAATACCTCCACGAGTTCTTCTCGGTGTTCCGGTTTCTCGGTGGAAGAACATTCCCCAGTAAGCATTGGATTTTCTTCCATATGCTGCACCAGTATCTCTCTTTCCTGAAAAAAGAGTACATAAAGTGTTGCTAAACATCATGATCACTGGGCTACAATTGGATTTCAATCACGTTTCATGATAAGTACCAAAAGTAATCATTATATGTACCTTCATGACGGAGAAACTTTCTTCTGATTGTTCATGCATCAAGAACAGAGTTGGGACTGCTCCACTTTTCAATTTCACTCTGAATGGAGAGGATCTATCAATAAAGCAGTTTTCGAAGTGTCTGCTGCACAGAACACTAAAGATATGTGGTTTCCAGAAAGAGTTTTTTTGTATAGCCCTCGTCCACTTATCCCTCATCTCCTTGTCTCTGGGAAACCTGTATCAGAATCAAAATTAGTGGCCTAAAAAATGAAACGTAATGAATTAATGAAATAAGAGGTTAATCAATAAACTCCCGGTAAAAGTATCTGACTGCAGGACTATACAGGGTTTTTTGGTAGTGCTGCAAAAGAGGTAAGGTGAACTACATGGAAAACGGAACTAAACGCGACCACTAAATGGGACGCTTTCACGCTTTATCTTGCACCGTTCTAAGGCTCTATAAGTACATACGAGTACTGACAGTCCGCCATGTTTGGTACCCCCTTCCACATAGGGATCGAATAGATTTGAAGCCCTCAAAAAAAAAAAAAAAAAAAAAAAAAAAAAAAAAAAAAAAAAAAAAAACTACTTAAGAATTAAATAACAATGCACCATGTACATAAGTATCGTTAATTAATAATCACCTATGAAAGCTGAGACCATCTTCTCTATCCTCGCTGCGTTTCGTGCAAAGTTTGGCCGCACAACCAGGCATAATGTAGGTAATGTACTTATTCAACACCTTCACAGAGGACGAGCACTGTCAATTAAGGATGTCATAAATTAATAAATAATGAAATTGAATAAAATTTAAACCCTTTTACCTATTCTTGTACACGGAAAATAAAGCATCTAGTGCAAACCACAGAACTGGTATGAAAACAACTGCTTTCTTTCTTTATTTTCTTATTTTAACTTCAATGCTTCGTTTTTAATGAGTGTTTCCAATAGTTTTTCTCACCCGATGATTTGGACACTAGTAGAAAGGGAAGTGTGCCGTTTTTTTTTGTTTACGCTCCCTCTATTATTTATCTGTGCTCGCTGGTTCTGACTGAAGGGAGCATAACATTTGCTAACGGGAGTGAAACTTATACGTAAGAAAACCGAGGAACGAAGTTTAGTTTGGTCGCCATTCACGGGAAGCGCTAAATGTTTTTTAAATTACATTTTAAAGATACCCCGCGGCCCTCCTCACCATAAATGTCAGTTGGGCGAATAAATTTGTGAAACTTTGCAATCCACTCCATTCACTCCAAGTTGACGCTGTCACTTTTGAGACATGTGCGAAGTTGAGCGAATTAAATTATATTTTATTTTTTATTATTTTTTTTCGAATATATTGTTGTTCGGCAAAATGGGCCACGAAAAATGTATCGTTCCCGGATGTTCGTCGATGTATGAAGCTGGGGGCGTGATCGGTTTTTTTCGAATTCCAAAGGATGGCAGGTTCGCTGATTTTATTTTTCCAAAATTTAGACGACTCTAGACGGCAAGTTTGTTTGTGGTTTCACTAACGCATACATTTATTTGTGTCTCTGAGAAGTCAAGTTTTAAAGAAATAAATGGGTATTCAAGCAAAACTTTGGTTTTTCATTTATCTGTGAAAATTCAAGGCTGGACTGGAAAATGTTCATCTCATACATTTTATTAGTGCATTTCATCATTTTTTAGTCGTTTTCCAGAAAAAATTGGATGATTCAATTTGAACTTGAAACATCTGAAGACGAAAGTGAAAATTATGGTAGACGGTAAAGGAGAATGGTGGAGGGGAAGGGGGTTCGGAAGTTCCCCCCGTACGTCGCATGGTCCACCGAAGGTTCGGTCGCTATTCACTTGGATCGCCACCGTCGCTCGAAATCGGCCTCACTTTTTCCCTATTCAGATTCTTCTCTATAGAGTATTAAACCGCTCCCCGGCTACTGTGAAGCAATAAAATCCAACACGCCCCCTCGAATGATATGCGAACAATTGAAAATTACAAAACACAAATTACTTGGAGACTAAACATTTTTGAACCCCTAGTAATTTCACAAATCGAGCATGCGTTGGTCCCGGCAATGCTTTCGTGAAAACATCTGCCATCATGTTTTCCGTTGGCATATATTTGACAACGATGGTTCCACTTTTTATATGGTCGCGAACGAAATGGTATCTGATGTCGATGTGTTTGCTTCTTTGGGTGATCATGTCGTTGTGAGCCCAATTTATCGCACCCGAGTTATCACAAAATACAATCGTAGGCTTCTTCTCAGTATTGGGGCAAAATTCTGAAGTCAGTCGTCTTAGCCAAATGGTTTCTTGGATACTGAGGGATAGTGCCATGTACTCAGCTTCGTTGGTACAAATTGAGATTGATTTCTGTTTACGACTAGCCCAAGAGATAAAATTGTTTCCGATTTCCGAACAACAGCCGGTAACTGAAGATCTTTCGTTCAATTTGTTTCCCCAGTCTGCATCACTGTAAGTGAATAGTTCGAAATTTTGAGTCTTGGAGTATTCAAGTTTTAGGTCGAGAGAACCTTTAAGATATCTCAGTATTCGTTTCACAGCAATCCAATGTCTTTTAGTGCATTTCATTTTAAAAAAAATGCACTATTGGCCTCGCCCTGATGATCGCACATATGGGTTGCGATACTTTTTTTTTCACGTTTCAGAACCCCTAGAACACGAATCCGAGGTCGGTTTTTTGAAAGTTGGTATTGAAACGGCTAAGAACATTAACTGCAAAAACGATATCAGGTCGGGATATTAGAGATACATACAGTAGTGAACCAATAGCCTCTTGATAAGGGACGTTTCTATCGAAGGGCTCGTTAGACTTCGATTCTTCCGGTGTAAGCGACAGTTGTTCCGTCGAATTGGTGTCCATTGGAGTTCCAACTGGTTTGGATTGTTCCATATGGAAGCGCTTTAGAATTTTTTCTATGTAGCTCTTCTGGGAGATCCAAAGCTTTCCGGAATCTCGGTCACGACTGATGTCCATTCCAAGGCAGTTTTTCAGGCTTCCGAGGTTGTTCATTTCGAACTCTTGATGAAGCCGGTGTTTGATTTCTTCCTTAATTTTTTTATTGTCGGAAAGAAGAATGAGATCGTCGAAGTAGAGAGCGATTACAGCCATCCCCTTCTCGCTCGAACGGGAATAAATACAAGGATCGGCAGCTGAACGGGTGAACTGAAGCTCTCGCAAGACAGAGTCAATTTTTGTGTTCCAACATCGTCCGGACTGTTTAAGCCCGTACATGGATTTGTTAAGACGCCAGACTTTTCTTCTTTTATGGGGTTCGAGAAATTCTGGAGGAGGAGAGACGTAAATTTCTTCCGGTAAATCTCCATAGAGATAGGCAGTCTTGACATCAAGGTGGTCGATGTCCAAGTTGTTTTGAGCGGCGAAGGCCAAGAGAAATCTAATTGAAGTGTATTTCACAACCGGTGAGTAGGTTTCGGCGTAGTCAATACCAGATTTTTGGGAGCATCCGCGAACAACGAGTCTAGCCTTGAAACGTTTGCGGTCGCCGTCATTTTTCACCTTGTATACCCATTTGGTAGATAATGCTTTTTTCCCTGGAGGAAGGTCAGCTACGGTGAATGTATTGTTCTTTTTGAATGAAACAAATTCGTCTTTCATTGCTGCTGCCCATTCGGAAGAATTGTTGCTGTCCATAGCCTCTTGGTAGGTCATGGGAAAGTCCAAGTCTTCTTCTGCGAGGAAAGAGATAAAGTCAGTCCAGACGACTGGTTTAGGCGTGCGCTCTGATCGTCGCACCGGAGCGGCCTGTGTGGGCTCATCAATGTTTTCAGGGGGAACCTCGTAAATCGTCGTTAAGTGCGACTGTGCAATTTGAGATCGATGATTGATCATCAATACTAGAAGTGTCCTCTGCAGCTTGTATTTCCGTTGAATCCAAAGGAATTGTCGTAGTAGGCATAATTTTTGTGGGTGGCGCATTACTTCTGGGAGAGAGCGCGGTTATACTTGTCGAAGTTGGCTTGATAGAAGGTTTTGTGTCGGAATCTTCTAGAAACACGACGTCTCGACTGATTGTGACGGCCTTTGTTGAAGGGTTGATGAGTCGATAACCATTTGTCTCCGTACAGTAGCCTACAAAAAGCATTTTTTCGGACTTTCGGTCCCATTTCTTGCGACGCTCTTTTGTAATGTGAACCATAGCGTCGCACCCGAAAATCCTGAGGTTGGCCAGGTTTGGCCTTGATCCTTCCCACAATTCATACGGGGTCGTGCCATTGAGTGCACGAGCAGGAGATCTGTTTACGAGATACGCAGCCGTGGCGATGGCTTCTGCCCAATATTCTTTGCCTAGGCCAGCATCAGCGAGCATAGTTCTCGCTTTTTCGACTAACGTACGATTCATACGCTCAGCTAAGCCGTTTGAAGATGGCGAGTAACGGTGCGTGGTTTGTTGAACAATGCCAACATTTTTGAAATATGTCTTCACTTTTTCATTTAAGTATTCTGACCCTTGGTCGCTTCGAAAAATCTTGATTTTTTGATCTTTTTGACGTTGGACCATTGTGCAGTACTGTTTAATGCAGTCTGCAGCTTGACTTTTATGAGTCAAGAAGTAAACTGTGACGTAACGAGAATGGTCGTCAATTAGTGTCAAAAAGTACGAATTTTCTCCTATGGATTTCTGTTCCATGGGACCACAAAGATCGCTTAAAATTAAATTAAGAAGTTCATTTGAGCGATTTCCTTTTGACTTAAATGGAAATCTGGTTTGTTTGCCGAACATGCATAACTCACATGTTCCTGAAACTTCTGTGTTTCCTGTTATGCCAATGGAGTGGCTTTTTAGGATGGCGATTCCTTTGGCATTGAGGTGACCTAAGCGGCGGTGCCAGAGGGCGTCATTATCTCGGGAGAAGAATACATTCATTCGATAAATCCCGATGATCTCGTGAGCTGTAGCGAATATTTGACCATTTTCGTCGTAAATGTGACCACCATCTTTATTGAAGACGACTGTGTTGCCTTTCTTGACGATGCGACTCACAGACAGGAGGTTGGCGGCAGCATTTGGTGCGTAAAGGACACTATTGACCTCAATATCGGTTGAGTGGAGTGGGTCCGAAGCAGTTACCGAAAAATTCACTGTGCCTGTGGAAGTAGCAGTCAGATTTTGGTTGTCAACACCGAGAATTTGTGTGTCAGACGTGGCATGAGGCACAAAGTTTTTAGTATCATTAGTGATATGTGACGAGGCGGCGGAATCCAAAAACCAGGATTTCGTTGATCCTCTAGTCATGGCAGTAAAACCACAAGCGAAGAACGCTTTTTTCTTGTTTTTGTATCGATGGTTGGCAGCTGACTGATTTTGTTCAGACTGATAACGATTACACTGTCTGGCGCGACAATGTGAGGCATAATGGCCTGAACGATGGCACTTGTCACACTTTGGCTTGTCAATCCTGTGATTTGGCTTGGAGTAGAAAGCGTTATCACTAGTCGATTGATCCGTATTTTTGTCATGATGACCGATTTCTTGAAGGAGCTTGACCTTTACAGAGTCAGATGTAATTTTGGTGCCGGAGCTCTCAAGTCCCATGATCATAGGTCGGTACTCTTCGGGGAGACCAGCTAGGAGCAGGGAACCGATCCACTCGTCACTGACGTCAAACTTAATTTCATTAAGTTTCTGAGCGGTCGTAAGAATGCGGTTACAATACTCTTCGACGTTGGGGAAATCGTTGAGCTTGACGAGCAACGATTGTAGTAACGAGATACGTCTAGTTAGCCCCGAGTCTTCAAATGCACGATTTAGTGCTTCCCAGCATTCTTTCGCCGTCGTAGTCTTCATGATATGGGGATAAATTACTTTATCCACAGCGAGGATAATCTCAGAACGAGCTTTCCTGTCCTTCTTAGGATCGTCAATCGTACCCTCTACGGCGTCCCACAAGTCCTTGACTTCGAGCACTGCTTGTCTAGCAAATTTCCACGAATTAAAGTTTTCGCGGCCCACTAGCTTCTCTATTTGAGTTAAGTTAGACATGCTTGTCGAGATTTTAGAAGTTTATTATAGATAAACTTACAACTTACGAACGAGTGTCCAGCTTGAGAAGATGCGGAGAACCGTAAACTATAATTACGCACTCACGAAAAACTTGCAGTACTTTTTTTTACTGAAATGTCATACGCGGGCACATAACCTGTTGCAGATGCGCATAAAAAGCTAGGACAATTTTATCAAAATTGTATTATTTAAAGAAAGAAAAACTGTGTGAACTTGGGAACAACATTTTTTAATAAAAGCACGATAGCAATCACAGTTTTTATATAAGAAGTTGGAGGGGTCTCTTAAAGTTCTGACTGAAGGGAGCATAACATTTGCTACTGTGAAGCAATAAAATCCAACAAAATTCCACTCAGCTGATGGGAACTTGTCATCTTTGATCATGACGATGGTGCCGATTGAAGGAGTCTTTTGTCGAGATAGCAGGTAGCCATTTTTGGCAGGCTTGTAGAGTTTTGAGATACTCTTTTGACCATTTTCCCGAAAATTGGTTCCGAAGATGTTGACTGTAATGCATTCTTTTCACGGGGCTGCATTTTTACAGTTGAGGGATTGGTTCTGGAGAGTGATGGGCAAGAATGGTCTTGGTTTTTGCAGTCTCGCAACACTCTTGCAGCAAGAACAAGACCAAGACTTACCCTGCAAGAACAAGACTGCCTGCAAGACTCCGGGAATGTGTCTTGCGCAAGAACAAGAGTCTTGTGCAAAAAAAAAAAAAAAAAAAAAAAAAATCGGGATGATCTTTAAGAAAAGCTAGCCTGTTTGACGGGAAAAGGGAGGGGGCTCTGAATACGCTTATTCGGCAAAAAGCGCACTCACAGACAAAAAATGTTGTATCCTTCATCCTTCTCCACCACTCTTTATCATCATCATCTTATTTTTCATTTTTGCTGGTTTCGTCTTTCTTCCGACTGAGTTCTTAGCTATCTCGTTCTCTCCACGTTGCATTCAAGTTTTCGGTGTAGCGTGAAGGTAAAATTAGTGTCACCGAAGAAGAACCACCCGCTATTTCATCATCGAGAAGTAAATTTAAATAAATTTGTACTCCAATTGAGGTCCTCCTAATTTGCGGACCAACAAAACGAATTCTGCGGACCAGCCCATAACTCTCCGTGAAGCGTTCCGACTGGGCTAATTTTCTGTAATTATACTTTACTCCGCTGGCAGTACAAGCCATCAAAATTTGATGACGATCCTGTAATTTGCTGACCCCCCTCTTCCCGCAGCACAACGAGTTGAATTAAATTATTTTTATCTGGTGCATTTACATAGAATACGAGGTGAAAGAATCAACAAGCAACAAGAAAATGTAGGAAAAAATTGGATCTGGTCGATGCGTTTAGTTTTAATAAGTACAACTTCAGAAAAACGAAACTTATACCGAGCTTTCGGAAGAATATATTTCCTTCATCAGGGTTCTACAAAGAAACAAGAAAACAATAAATGCCAATAAATCCCATTACCAGCACCCCCCCACCCTTTGACAAGAAGTAATTAGTTGTACTTACAAAATTTCTTTTTTATGATGTTAACATTACATTAAAATAAAAATGGCAATAAAAGTAAAAAACCGAAGCAAAAAACAACAGTGAAAAAATATAGTCTCCATGTCAGAAATCGAACTAAAGGAGCACACACATGGGTCGCACAATGCCACGTCTGTCAAAGCACGCGCTGGAGTTGGGACATTCGTGGAGCCTGGATGCTCCGGACGTGAAATGTAGGGAAGCGTCTCTTCCGCAACGGCTGGTGAAGGAGATGCTTTTTATCCAGAATGACACTGCCTCGTGTAATTTTCGGACAGACGTGAGTGGGTTGGGGGGTAATGTTTAGTGGAGTTTAGTGGACTTTTGGGAGCTGGCACTATGATGTTTGTCTGTGTGCGAATAAATTTCATTTGAATTTGAAGTTTTGGCGGTGTATGCCAATCAGGGGCGGATCCAGGTCTGAATCCTAGGGGGGGGGAGGTAATGCCGATGACCCCCCCTCCTCTCCCTTAACATCAAACACCCTCATGTTACATCATTCCATCGCTTCCAAAATTCATAAAATATTTGGTTGATGTTTCAAGACAAATGAAGATGTGTAGTACCTACCCATGCCGAATTAGTCCTGCCACATTATTCTTTTCCCCTGAAAATTAACGGTTACCGACGCTAGGTGGAGCCCCAGAACACCAAAACGCCAAGTTTAACGCATAAATTATCATTTTCTGGAAGCAAAATGGTCAGTTTTTTTATATAAAATCTAGAATAGAAGGCTTCAAAATTTTCAACCGAGGTGGAGCTAGGGGCTTGAAAAAGTTGGGTAGGCTAATGGAATGAAGGTTGATGGGCAGAAATCAAGCTCACAGAGCAAAGATTGGTCGGAAACAGGTGATTTTTAAGCCTTTCACCCATTTTAGAAAAAAAAAGGCCCGTAAGTTTGTAGCGCGCTCCGCATTGGTCGTGGAAAACCAATGTACTTATTCACATGAATGTATTGGTGTAGGAAATTTAATGACCCTAAATGTTTTTGTACGAGAAGGGTTTCCTCTATAAAGCCTCTCGTTTTGGGGGATATTTATAGAAAAAACTGATAAAATGACCCAAAAATCGCGGTTTTCGGGCAGCCAAAAGTTGTGTTTAGTGTTTCAAAGTATTAATTTTTTATGTCGAAAACTTTCTACTGGTTGGATGCGAATAAGTGTAGAAAAAAAAAAAATTGATGAAATTAGACCTCATTTGCAGTCGAAAACGCTAAATACACTATGGTAGTGGTACGAAAATCAAAATCCATCGAGATATGATTTTTCTAACATCTTTTTAGGATAACATCTCTTTCCCTAAATAAATGCGAGTAACTCGCTTTGTAGCAGACTTTCTGTAAATTTTTGGCTACGGATTCATGAAAAACACTCTGCCACCCTGACAGACCCTGTCAGTACCGTGACAGAAAGTCAGGAATAGCAATTTTGGACATAAATTAACTATTTTCTGTCGCCTCAACACCTCTTGAGCCCTGTACACACGGAGACTTTTCTGTCCTGTCACGAAATTTTCAAGATTTTTAGGAATGTTCGTTTGTATAAAACCAGTATAAAAACCATAAAAAAACCATAAAAAAAACCATAAAAAGTATAAAAACCAGATTATGTCTCTATGAAAAAACCAAGAAAAAACGGAGAAATTCTGGAAAAATCTCTCCTTTCTCCCTACCACGCGGAAACACAGCTTAGAAATACCGCGTCTAAATTAGCCCTGTGAACAAAGGACAGGACATAAAATAATAATAATAATAATAATAATAATAATAATAATAATAATAATAAACAAAAAAACGGAGTTTCGTGACTCCTCGTGCCAGTGGCGTGCCCAGGAATTTTCCTTGGGAGGGGTTTTCAAATTATATTTATATAAAATGGTGATTTTTTTGACATAAATGGGTGGGGGGGGGCGGTCAATAAGTTCGTAAGATGGACACGGTCCTTTATAGTCAATTCGACGCCAATAGTCAATTTCATCTTTTAAGGGCGCGAATAGCCAGTTTGGCAATTTTTTCGGTGCAGTATGGCACAAATCGTCATTTAAGCCATCTATACAAGGCGAGAATGATCAGTTCCGGTATTTCTAAGGCACGAATTGTCCGCAGTTTCACCGTTTTCAAGCCGCGGAGGATCATTCATTTTTTTTTTTTTTTTTTTTTGGAGCCGATAGCCACTTTGAAGACGCGCAGTAGCCAATGATGCAGCAGCAAATAATCTGTTTAGCTAATCTTTGGACCGTGAATTTGTGGTACGAGTACGTCATTTTTAGAACTTAAAGAGTCAGGTTTGCTATTTTTAGGGAACGAATCGTTAGTTTAGACATTTTCAGGGCACGAGGTTCAGTTTGGCCATTTTCGATGCTGGTTAATGGTTGATTTTGCATTTTCAGGACATGAATCATCCGTTTCGGACCTTTCAAAGCACGAATCTCGCGGGCCGCTATACGGCGGTCAGTTTTGCTGTTTTTACAGCAAGAAATTTCTATTTTTCCAAGCGATAATGATCAGTTTGGCCAATTTAAGGACAGGAATCGTCTGTTTAGGCATTTAGAGCGCCTAGAGTCAGTTTTGCATCAGTGCATGCATAGTCAGTTTGGCCAATTTTAGGGCGCGTAGTCTTGAAGCTTGACGTTTATACATATAGGGTGTCAAACCAAGGTGATAATAGTCAGTCAGGGCATTTTTGGCGTGCGACTGGTCGATTTTGCCATTTTCAGGGCGCGAATCGTCAGTTATACTTTGCCCAAACATAGCAGCACAGGCGGGTTCAATTAGTCTCTTCTAGCCACGTACGAATCGTTATTTTGACCATTCTTGGCGCGCAAATGGTCTATTTTGCAGCTAGCAAGACAGGAATAATCTGTTAAGGCATTTCCAGGCCGCCTAGACTCATTTTGGCCATTTTAGAGCGAGAATCGCCAATTTGGCTGTTTTAGGGCGCGTGAAGGCATTTTGCCGGTTTTATAGAGTGGTAAATGCCAATTTTTAGGGCGCTAATAGACATTTTAAATGCAAGAATCGTCAGTTTTGCCATTTGGGGGCGCGAATATAGTGAGTTTAGCAGTTTTTAGGAAGTGAATTACGGTCCTGTCAAGCCATTTTTAGTCAGTCTAGCGAAGCACACAATCTCCCAAGCCCAAGCCCCTCGCTTGAGCAAATCCTGGATCCGCATCTGAGTACGATTATGCCATTTTTAGGGCGTGAATAGCCAATTTTTTTGTTTATTTTTTTATTTTAGAGCACGAATGTTAAATTTAGACATTGTGAAGGCTTGTCAGTTTATTGTTAGACTGACTCTATGTGCCCTTGTTCTCGGGCGCATAGAATCGGTGTTGCCGATTTTGTGGCTTGAATGCCCAGTCTGGCCATTTTGAGAGCGCGTAGAGTCAGTTTTGCCATTTATATAGGGCGTGAATAGTACGTCAAGTCAAGGCGCGAAAACCGTCAGTTTGGTTAATTTTGGCGCGCGGGTGGTTGATGATTTTGCCATTTTTAGAGGAGGAATCATCTGTTCAGGCATTATCAGTGCACAAATTGCCAGTTGGTCCAGTTTTATGACTCTTAAAAAAAGTCAGCTTGGACAATTTCAGAGCGGGAATCACCAGCTTGGCTATTTTTAGCGCACTTATGTATAATCAGTTTAGCTTTTTTCCAAGGCGGAATCAGTTTTAGCCATTTTCAGGACGCGTGAAGTCAATTTGGCTGTTTTTATGGCTCAAATAGTTAGTTTTTCCATTTTGGGGCGCGAGTATAGTCAGTCTAGGATTCTGTATGTGGGGATAGCTAATTTAAGGCAGCAAATGGCTGCCAAGTCATCTTTAGTAGAATTTCTCAAGCCCCTCTCTCTTGAACAAATCCTGAATTCATGCCTGGAAAGTGGAATAGTTATACTTAGCGGGACTAAATTGCTAAAAAACGAACTTTTATGGTCATACAAATCACGTTTTTGTTGTTTCTTTTGTTTGTTTGTTTTTTTACTTTTTTACTTATTCATTTCATTTTATTTATTTATTCATCTTTTATTTTTCTTTTTAACTATGGTGGGCTGAAGTACCCTGGGAGGGGTTCTGACCCCCAAAACCCTCCCCATGGGCACGCCACTGCCTCGTGCTCATTCCGCATAACATAATAAAATTCGACTTGACGGAACTGGAACATCAGCTTCTTTGCGTGTAGAGTAGTGATGAGCAAGACCATGGTGGTCTTGCAAGACTGGTCTTGGTCTTGCTTACAAGACCAAGACCAAGACCAAGACCGCTTAATGGTCTGCAAGACCAAGACCAAGAC
This sequence comes from Corythucha ciliata, assembly GCA_038030265.1. Lineage (NCBI taxonomy): Eukaryota > Metazoa > Arthropoda > Insecta > Hemiptera > Tingidae > Corythucha > Corythucha ciliata. Next base: position 3,400,661 of record CM075942.1, on the reverse strand, counting down.
TATCCTGGTCTTGGTCTTGGTCTTGCATGCAAGACCAAGACTGGTCTTGCGAGACTAACATTCCGGTAGGTACCCTGACCATCTCAACAATTTCAATCTGACAATTCTTAACAATTTATTCATTAAATTGAATAAATTGAAAACTTTGGTAATTGGTATCAAATCGATAGCGTTTGTTCTGCAGCGGCCACTTGCTTACCTACACTACATAATGTTCTTTGGTGAGTGGTGGGTGGGGAGTGGGTTGCCAATAGCTGGATTTACGTGTATGGGTATTTCATTTATTTTTAAAGTTACACACGATAACCATAAAATGTTGCTTATTTTAACCCCCCCCCCCGCCATTTTATGTGTCATTCTTATTCTAATTCAATCCAGAAAAATATTGTACCTATTATGTACAGCTCCTTCACCCTAAAATTTTGGGAAACGGCCCGACGACGAGAATTTTGGTTTCAAATCACGACAACAATATTGTGCAAACAGTTGGTTCCCCTTTAGGAATGTGATTTTGTGTGAGCCCTTTGAAATGTTGTATCATACATCGGGTGAAAGGGCATTAATTTTTCTAGGTGTATAATAATTACGATGCGCCCATGAAAGTTTGGGAGAAGATAATGGGTAATTAAAATCCGCAGTTAAGATAGACTTGATGAACGATGAACTTATGAAAAGTTTTGGGATGGCGAAAAAAGAGCAGCGGTCGAGCGGTCCTTTTCAAGGACGTAGTTTGGGGATTCCTTCATAATAGAGAAAAAAGCGCTACGCAAGCAATGTTTTCTGCTACGCTACGACCCCTACAAAAAGGAACGCTCGCAGAGACAAGAAAGGGAAGTTTTTATTCTTCATTCGAGTTTCGAGCTCATACGCTTTCAATCGCCATGGAATAATCACTTATATTTTTGCAAGACTGCAAGACCAAGACCAAGACTTCAAGACCAAGACCAAGACCTCGGATTTAGACAACACCAAGACCAAGACCAAGACCACCCTCTCGAATGCAAGACCAAGACCAAGACCAACTTGGTCTTGGTCTTGGTCTCGCAAGACCACATCACTAGTGTAGAGTTTATTAAGTCAAGTTCAATATACTTAATTACTGAACAATGAAGACTCTTTCAACGACTGATCAAGTTGAGGGTCCGGAAGTCCAGACCCTCAACCTTGAGGCCATCAGATAATGGCGCAGGATTTGCCCATCATGACAGCAAACACAGCCCTGTACCCTGCTGCGGATCTCCTTAAGATGTGGCCAGTACCTATAGGCCGTTGCCGGACCTTACCTGGCCTGTACCCCATCTTTGGCCCAGAGACTCCCCAGCAGAGTCGGTCCCATCACTCAGCTCGGCTCGTTAGCTGTAACTGGTGGCCAGCCACCCGCGCCCGAGAGGCACGACGTGGAGGTGGGTCTTTCAGAGCTGGGGATGCTGGCTTGCGCCATGAACCGAAACCGGGCAGGGAAGGTGCCCCTGTACCCTGCATAGTAGCCAAGACTCAAGAGTCGTCCTTGTAAATCTGGGCCTTCATTTTTTGCCCAATATTCTGTGCGGGAGGCACACGACGCACCTTTAAGAAATCTAATGTCCCCACGCACATTAATGGCCACATTTTAACTAATTAGGTAATTTAATAAATGCAGAATTAAGCAGAGAAAAGAAGACGAGGAATGATAGGACGGGGGTCGAGGTATCATCTGTTCAGTTCCCCAAACCTCTAGAAGGTAGAATGCTGCCAGAAAAAAAGGTCTTGAAACAAATCTGGGAAAAAGTCGGACATTTCTTGCGCAAGTACTTGTCTGCCCATATGGGAATATATTTCAGTGTTTAAACTTGGTTCAAACGAAGCATTTTGGTTTTTTGTTTCACTTCAGCAGAGGGTTTAAGAGAGGGGGTAATAAAAATGCTTCAAATATGTGCGAATAATTTCATACTAAGCCCCTCCATGGGCTTCAAAATGGGGATAATAAAAAAGAAATAATTGAATTTCTTGAACTATCATTCAACCAAACAATCCTAAAACTTCACTTTTAATGTTTTTACTACTTAAAACACCAGCTACAATAGAAGACAGGACAGAAAAGTCTCCGTGTGTACACGGCTTTAGAAGAAAAAATAAATCAATAATTTCCTTTTATTTGTCTCCTAATTTTTCCATATTCCTTCCATTTTTGTTTCGATTTCTAACACTAGCAACTGAGTGACGTGTGGTATATTTATAGGGGAGGGGGTCGGATGGACTCATAATATTTCCTTTAAGCTGACTCTGGATCCGCGCCTGTCCACAAGTTCACCTTAATTATTAATCTGATTCCTTAGCTCTGCAAATGATCATCCTTATTTTGTTCTACCCACAATCATTAACAATGCCCTTGATTAATGCTTCGGCACCCCTCCCCCTCCCACACCCATTCTTCATTCCATCGCACACGTAAACATCGCCCAATAGAGTCCGAAGAAAGAAAAAAAAAAAAAAAGTAAGGAAAATAAGATGAAAAAAATGATAGCGGATGGGAACATCACGCAATCTTCGATTTTTTCCCAACTCCAACCTGAAAGCCCCCCCCCCTCCGAATCCCCTCACTCCTCGTCACCCGTTAGAAGAGAAATTGTTCCGACGAGGAAAGAGACTCGATTTTCATTCTCAGATAAGAAACACGCAAAGTCTCAGGATCACCGAGCGAAATTTTTCCTTAAAAAAAAAATGGTAACGAGTTGTGCAGGGTTTTGTGGGTAATGTGACCATGAGCAGGATGGTGGTTGGGGGGGGGGACTGCATATAAGCAATATCAACATATGCCCCTGCGGGGGATAAAGAAGTTTAAACCCCATTTGACGCTTGATAAGGTGGGGATTATAACCCTCTCCCTTTTTTTTTTTTTTTATAATATACTCAAGGGAAATCTGGTTTTCTTCGGGTGGTTTAGTTTTAATGAGAGCCCTCACAACGCACCCTAACTTTATTTATGCCGGAAAAGGCTTGATGTTGATGTACATTTTAAATAATTTTATGACTTAAATTGATTCGAACCAAAAACCTAGGAAACTTGAGGGAAAATACAATAGAAATACATTATTCGGGCTGCGTAGTGAAAAAGCAGAAACAAGTGGGCGTGGCTTTTTTTTATATAAAAAAAAAAGCTGCATGGCTGGGTCGGGTTGGTTTCTTCCTCTTTTTTCCCCTTCGCTTCTTCACCATTTATAAGAACTTGCTCTTTTCTATGGTCGAGGTCCCAAGAGTACGCGAAACCAGCCATAACTACACGCTTTGTTCTTTAAGTTTAACCGAAGTCAACAATCTTGACAAACGTAATCAAAACACGATAAGTTTTTTTTTTTTTTTTAATCAAGATGGATTTGTAAGGGGTACTTTCGATGTTTAAAAATACAATAAAGAAAGACAAGGCGCCGATGATTTATTCTCAAAGCGAAAGGGGTACGAGCCAGGAATACCTTTGGCGGCGGGAATCGACGGAATTCCGTCATGAAAAGGCGTTGAATCTTTTTGATTTTTTTTTTTTTTTTTTTCGACGTGTGTGAGAAAATTTTAATCGAAACGTTGGCGTACAGTGAGAATGAAGAGAAGCAAAGGGTGGAATGGGTTGATTTAAATTTGGTTAATTGTCTCGAAGGGGGCGGGAAGTGGAAAGATGAGAAATTACCTTTCTGGGATAAAATATATCGGGAGCGCGTGTGTTGCTCGGAGCATCGAAAAAAAAAAATCATAAAACGCGAGAGGTTGGAAATAAGTTATATAATAGGTTGTTATATTATAGATTGAAGATCGAAAAAAGTACAGCTACAGAGGCGGAGCACAAGGCCCTCTTGCATCGCTTGTAATTACAGAGGGCGGGGCCGGGGTGTAGGGGTTCCTGATGCTTTCGGACTTTCGGACCGCGAGAAGTTTTTTTTTTTTTTATACAATTTTTATTTTATAAGTCTTGTTAGCGGCCCGTTACCGATCTTGATAGGAGGCCCCGGAAAAAACCGACACCCCATCTCCATTCGGGGGTCTATATGTTATATAGTTGGGGATGCATATCCGAAGAGATCGGTGGCCCTCAGGGCCCTCCCTCCCCCTCCTTACACAAACGGCTAATCTCCGCTCGAGATATTTGAACTTTTTTTTTTCTTTCTTTCTTTTAATACTCCCTTCATCAACATCAAAAGGTATGTGCTCATCGAAATTCCATTTTTATTGCACGACAAATGATTTATGACACCCGACCAAGCATCACAAAGCCAAACTACTCTTCCTAGTTACACTATACAACCAAGTCAAGTAATTACCAATAAAACCTGTCTTAAAACTATAACATATTTCAATCATCCCAGGACTTAAGATTGTAATGAAATGATTTGATCTTTATCTTTATATACTTGACGGCCTTTTTTTTTTGATTGCGAAGGAATGATGAATGGTAAATAAAATAGCCAGGCTACCGCAATTTAGACGAGGGAATACAAAGGTTAATTGTCTTTGAAAATGTTTTCCCAATGCTTTTGAAATATTTCTATATGAGGACAGGAGGCAAATTAGAATTCTTCGCTCAATCACACGCGAACTAATCGTTATAGCCACCTTCGCCCACGCTACACGAAAAAAAATGTTCGACTTTATCCATCAATGTTTATATGAAAACATTGTCAATATAGAGTCCCAAACCCAAAATCTAACAGAAAATGAAACACATCGGGGGGGGGGGGGGAAGTAATAATCGGCTATCCATTAACTGTGATTCAAACATGCAGCATAGTGGACATCGTCGATACTTTGGTGGGCGTTCGTTCGGTGGGCAGTCAGTTCCATTCAAAGGCCCACTGACGATGAGGTTTTCAGGACGTTTAGTATGTTGAAATTCGCAAGGATTGTTTGAATTTTGCAGGTCAAAACAAGCGATTTTGAAGAGAAAAGTTACATTTTTCTTCTTTAAAAAACATTGTGATTTTTGCTGGAAAATTGCCAATTAATTAAACAAACGCTCATGAGTAATTTTGAATGGGACACGTTGGAGAAGTTTCTCTGATCCATAAAAAAGTCGATAGGCGCTGTTGATCAACAGTGGGAGAGGACTTATTTTTCCTTTTGATTTGGATCATTGCTTCCGCACCTACGGCCTATTATTCATTATCTAGTCAGATTTAGTATGATCAAGTGGGGGTTGAATTTTATGGAAAATTAAAAATCCCCATATCGTACAATCTTAAAGCAAGACAGGGGTGGGCAAAATACTTTGAAAATGTATTTTAAATACAAAGCCCAAAATACTTTCAAAAATGTATTTTAAACAAATTTCGCTCCGGCAGCTGGCGGTCGGAAAGAGTGCATTTCATTTTGTATTCGGATACCCTAAGCCGTCCCAGAAGTAGTAATGTTGAGACCATCATTTGTTTCGTTAATGTTTGACCCTCCCTCATAATGTTTGCTGCCGGGTTTGTTTAAGCTGAACTTAATGGGAATCAAAGGCTATTTCAAAATGGAATCATCATACCGAATATAATGCTTCTGGAATCAACTGGTGATTTGTAGTGATTTTTTTACCATTTTAACCCCTATTTTTCCCCCTCCACCTTGACTGATTTGGCCCAAATGCAATACCGACCGGGGCCTTATGACTAGTGATTTTTGTGCTAAAGCGCGTTCCGCTAAATTAATTTCTACGAGAGTTATCGTGCTAACAAGGCCTCACACTTACTTCCACCCCGGGGACATCGCCCCCTCCCCCTCGACTTTTTCAAAAAATTAAAATTGGAATCAAAGGCTACTTTAACATGGAGTATACGTACTGAATATCATGCTTCTAGAATCAACTGGTGACTTGTAGTGATTTTTTGATCATTTCAAGCCGTATTTTTCCCCCCACCACCTTGACCGATTTGGCCCAAATGCAATACCGACCGGTGTCTTATGACTACTGATTTTTTTAGATAAAGCGCGTTCTGCTAAATTAATTTCTACGAGAGTTATCGTGCTAACAAGACCACACACTTACTTCCACCCCGGGGGCACCACCCCCTCCCCCTTGACTTTTTCAAAAAAATAAAATGGGAATCAAAGGCTAGTCTAATATGGAGTATACGTACCGAATATGTTGCTTCTAGAATCAACTGGTGATTTTTAGTGATTTTTTGACGATTTCAAGCCCGATTTTCCCCCCCTCCACCTTGACCGATTTGGCCCAAATGCAATACCGACCGGTGTCTTATGACTACTGATTTTTGTGCCAAAGCGCGTTCCGCTAAATCAACTTCTACGAGAGTTATCGTGCTAACAAGGAAACGGCCATAAGCTTATAAATAAATAAACCAATATATACAGGGTGTTCAAAAAATGGATGTCAATATTTTGCCCTGTGAATGTACGTCCAAAATGCGTCAAAATTATCCGTGTTAACCATAGTCCGATTCCTAATAGTTTCCGAGATATTAAGGAAATAAGCACTTTTGTAATGGGCCTCGTTTTTACGGATAAAATCGTTCGTAGCTTGGCAACCAGAGCTCTCACGTCAAATTAAGTGGCACCATTGGAAAGGGCAGACTTTTTTCCATTAGAATTCGTAACGTTCAATTCAATTTTGTTCGTACGCGCTGAGGAAATCAGCTGCGAACTCAAAATTATGTTCAAGTTCATCATCGTTGCCCATAATTTGAAGTCTGATTTCTGCTCAACAGGTGCTTTCCGAGATGACATTTTTTGAGAAAAGTTGGCGCACGGTACCATCGTTAAAGTGACATGTTCATCTCCACCCTTTACCCACAATTTGTCAGAGTTTCTCTATTCATACTATAAAAAACGCTACATGCATCCTCATGTAGTCATTACATTAATGACCAGAGTAGCTCCTAATAATTGTAACTCTCATGTTTTATTACTCTTCTTCATTGTGATAGGCGGATCATTTTTCTAGATTCTCATTTCTAGAAAAATTTGGAAGTTCTGAAAAAATGAACTTTTTAAATTTCCACTTTTCGGTGATTCGGTAGGGTTTTCCGAAAATAAACCCCTAGAAAACACGAATAAATTCATTACAAATTCTAAAATTAAGTTATCCACAGAAGTTTTCGTACATAAAAGGGATTAAGTAATTTTTAATTCAAAGAAAAAATTCGAATTGCCTCCCTTGTTAGCGGATACAAAGTTGTGCGCGTCTTCCAACGACCGGTGGACCTTATCGAGCAATTCATCACGGATACTGTTGCACGTGTTGATTATTTTTTGTCTTATGTCTCGGTGTCTGGAATAGGATCTGCGTAGACTATAGTTTTGATGTCCCCATGCGTAGAAGTCTAAAGGGTTCAAGTCAGGTGAACGCAGCGGCCATAAATTTGGACCAGCTCTTCCGATCCATCGGTTCAGGAAAGTTAGGTCCAGAATACGGCGGGCTAATCTACTAAAATGAGGAGGAGCTCCATCATGCATGCAGATCCTATCCCAGACATCGAGACATTAAGACAAAAAATAATCAGCACTTGCAACAGTATCCGTGATGAATTGCTCGATAAGGTCCTGCACCGGTCGTTGGAAAGACGCGCACAACATTGTATCCGCCAACAAGGGAGGCAATTCGAATTTTTTCTTTATGTTAAAAATTACTTAATCCCTTTTATGTACGAAAACTTCTATGGATAACTTAATTTTAGAATTTGTAATGAATTTATTCGTGTTTTTCTAGGGGTTTTCTTTCGGAAAACCCTACCGGATCACCGAAAAGTGGAAATTTAAAAAATTCATTTTTTCAGAACTTCCAAATTATTCTAGAAATGAGAATCTAGAAAAATTATCCGCCTATCACAATGAAGAAGAGTAATAAAACATGAGAGTTACAATTATTAGGAGCTACTCTGGTCATTAATGTAATGACTACATGAGGATGCATGTAGCGTTTTTTATAGTATGAATAGAGAAACTCTGGAAAAATTGTGGGTAAAGGGTGGGGATGAACATGTCACTTTAACGATGGTACCGTGCGCCAACTTTTCTCAAAAAATGTCATCTCGGAAAGCACCTGTTGAGCAGAAATCTGACTTCAAATTATGTGCAACGATGATGAACTTGAACATAATTTTGAGTTCGCAGCTGATTTCCTCAGCGCGTACGAACAAAATTGAATTGAACAACACGAAGTCTAATGGAAAAAAGTCTGTCCTTTCCAATGGTGCCACTTAATTTGACGTGAGAGCTCTGGTTGCCAAGCTACGTACGATTTTATACGTAAAAACGAGGGCCGTTACAAAAGTGCTTATTTCCTTAATATCTCGAAAACTATTAGGAATCGGACTATGGTTAATACGGATAATTTTGACGCATTTTGGACGTACATTCTCAGAGCAAAATATTGACATCCATTTTTTGAACACCCTGTATATAAAGAAATATATAGAGATATATATATATGTCGTATCCATGTCGAGTAATTGTCCATTTCACGAAATGGATGTCCATTTCACGAAGTGGCTCCACTTGCCGTAACTTCAAAAAATTACGACGTCTGGACAAAAAAATTGTCCATTTCTTGAAAAGGAAATCGTGTTTGTCCAGTTGCTGAAATCAAGCTTCCATACTACAAGTGGATGCAACAACATTATCCTTTTCGTGAAATGGATGAGTGAGGAATCTCAGGTGCTGAAACAATTTTTTTTTATTTAAAAAGGTTATTTTACTAAGCTCTCAAAAACCCGCTAAAAAATGACGTTGTGCATCCGCTAGCAGTAAGAAAGCTTAATTTCAACAACTGGACAAACGCGATTTCCTTTTCAAGAAATGGACATTTTTTTTGTCCAGATGACGGAATTTTTTGAAATTACGGAAAGTGGAGCCACTTCGTGAAACGGACATCCATTTCATGAAGTGGACAATTTCGCCAAGTGGATGCGACATATATATGAATTCCGGAGACCACTGAATTCGTGTTCTAGAGGTTCTGAAACATGAAAAAAACATGCCATGACCCATGTTTGCCACCATCACGACGAGACCAATAGTGCATTTTTCAGAATGAAATGCACTAATACTGAAATACAAATACTTTTTGAATTGTATTTTGAATAAAATACAAATACAATTTAAAGTACTTTTCAAAAATTCGATTTCGATGGCAGATAGTGCAAAAAACACGAAAAATAAATAATTCAAAAATATCAGGTCCTTCAATAGACAAGTTGACAAAATGTAGCAGCGCGAAATGGCGCTGCGCCGCGATGCGCAAAAAAAGTAGACAAGTTGTCACCAAGTATTTAGTACCGAACCGGCGAGCACTGGTGGATCGTGAGCTGAAAAGGAGGTGAGGTCACTGGTGGACATATATCGGGGCCCGGGGCGTAAATCTTCAAGAGGCCCCTAAAAGTCTCTAAATATACATAAAACCTCTATTTTTATTTTATTTTTTATTTTTTTTGAGGGCTCGGACGGTCTCCCGACTCCGAAGGTGCCAAAAGCCTTTCGGCCCATACACCATACCGACTTGGGGCCCGGACTCGGGAGAGCCTAGTACGCCTCCTCAAACCTATTTATCCTTTCCAGCAAACTCAGGAGACGGGTCCCATTCTCCTTTGAGAAGCTGGGGAAGGGTATCCTATCGTCACCAAAAATGGTGTATCTGGCCGCCGCGTAGCCGTCACACTCGCATACGACGTGCTCCGCGGTTTCTTCAGCCTCCCCACACCTTTCGCAGTCGGGCTCCCCTACTGCCCCCATGATTGACAAATGCCTATTAAGGGCGTAATGTCCTGTATACATCCCTACTATCCGCCTAAGCTTAACCCGTGTTAGTCCCAGCAACCATGCCGAAGCTTCCTGGTCTTCCTGATTTATTCCCAGTTTTGCTTGCCGGCACCCTGGTTCAGTCCGCCATCTCCTCAGGGCTTGGTCACTGGCCCAGGCCCTTATCTCCCTCAAGACCACCCTTCGGGCAATGCCCACCGATGGTTCAGGTCCGCGCCACGCTTGGCCAGCTCGTCTGCTTTTTCATTTCCCTGCCATCCTCTATGACCCGGGATCCATCCCAACGTTAGGGAGTTCCCTTCGCCCTGGAGGTCCCGTATCCCTACTCTGCAACTCGCCACGGCCGCTGAGTCCACCACGGGTTTGGTGATCGCCTCCAGCGCCGCCCTGCTATCAGAGTAGATGCCGATCGCCCTACCTGTCACTTTCCGCTTCAGTAGCTCCCGAATACAAGCATCGATCGCTACCACCTCGGCCTGGAAAACTGTGGTGTGTCCCCCTAGCGGGATACTTATTTCCACCCCCAGCTCCGGCACGAAAATTCCAGCTCCGGTCGGCCCTTCTTGGAGCCGTCCGTGTAACACACCAGCTCCCCTTGCCGGGATTCCCAACCTTCTTCTCTCATAATGACTCTCTGTTTGATTTTGGTCGAGAAGTCATTCCTTTTAACCACGTAATCCGGCCTAAGTGCCGAGGACGGGGATACTCTATTTAGTTCCCCTTCCCAGTCCCATTGGCCCTGCCTGGCCCTCTTTAGGCCTCCCTGGCATCTCAACCTGTAGGCAACTTCAAGTGCCCGACCTCTGACTTCAATGTCCAAGGGCTTCAGGCCTAGTAATCTTTCCATGGCCCTCGTAGGGGTTGTCCGGAATGGCCCCAAAATCGCCAGGCAAGCAAGCCTTTGTATTTTTGCGAGCCTATCCGCCGCCTCCCTTCTCTATCACCCTCCACCATGCGACCGCCCTGTGCAGGATGCGCGGTCGGATGATTCCTCTGTATATCCACTTCATGACCCGTGGTTTCAGGCCCCAGGTCTTCCCCACGATTTGTCTACATTGGTGAAAGGCCACCACAGATTGTTTATAGACGCTGTCTACGTGTTCCTTCCACCTTAACTTCTCATCCAATATGACTCCCAAATATTTAACCTGTTTAGAGAGAGCGATGGCCTCTCCCCGAAAGTGGATTGATTGTCATCCCTCCCTTTTTCTCTTGTGAGTGAACAACACCATATTCATCTTACTAGGGTTTATTGTGAGACCCATAGGCCTACACCATGCCTCGACTATCCCCACCGCCCCCCTCATGAGGGAACACAGTGTGAATAAGTCTTTCCCCCTAACCACTATGGCTCCGTCATCCGCAAAAAATTGCGCATAATAGCCCTTTTCCACTAATTCCCTTATAAGACTATCTACCACAAGTATCCAGAGAAGAGGCGAGAGACTTGAGCCCTGGGGCACCCCCCTACTGGCTCGTTTTTCCACCCTATCGCCGCCCACCTTAGCGACCACCCACCTATGACTCAGTGAGTAGTCTATCCATTGAATCAGCCTCGTCTCCACCCCAAAGTGCACTAGAGTTGCCACAATACACTCCCTATGTACCCTATTAAATGCCCCTTCAATATCAAAAAAAAGAGCCAACGCGTACTCTTTCTGGGCCACCGATCCCTCCAACCCTCCCCAGTAAGTCGTGGAGGGCCGAGTCGGTCGACTTCCCAGCCGAGTACGCATGCTGGTTTTGGTGGATCACTCCCCCAGTAGCCAATGATTCCCTCATGTATAATTCAATTATCCTTTCCATCAGTCTTAAAAGTACACTGCTTACACAAATAGGCCTAAAATCCTCCGCTTTGGCATGCTTCCCGCCACCTTTAGGAATAAAAACAACTCTCACCCGTTTCCAGGCCGTGGGTACTTTCCTGGCTGCCAGGCACCTGACGAAGAGTCGTCTTATTCTCTCCTGAAGCCCCCCCTCCCCCGGCATGCTGGATGGCACACGGGTGTATTCCGTCCAATCCTGCTGCCTTGTAGGGTCCCATGGAGCTGAGTGCCCAGTTGAATCGCTCCTTCAAGATCACCACGTCGCATCTATTGCACTCCTCTTCTTCCTCTGTTCCACCCCTCAGTGGCACAACCTCCTCGCTCCTGCACCCTGGAAAATGAGTATTTAGCAAGTGTGTCGCGATACCTAATCCATCAACCACCGAACCACCGTCCGGAAGCGTTAGTGATCCTACATTACCATTCGGTTCTGACCGTACGATACGAACGAGTCTCGCCGCCTCTCCTGTTTCCTCAATTCCCTCGCAATAGGTCCTCCATGTATCTTTCTTGGCGCGGCGAATTCCAGTCTTATATGCTTTCCTAGCCGCGTGGTAGGCCTCCCAGTCCTCGTCGTTCCCTGTTGCGTTCGCGGTTTCCGCGGCCGCTCTGGTCGCCCTTTTGAGCAAGCGGAGCCCTAAGCCCCACCAAGGGGATTTTTTGGGCTTCCTCCTTTGCTCTGGGCAGGCCACCTGAAACGCTTCTGTTAGTATTTCCCTTACCTCTCTTTCCTCTTCGTCAATGGATAACCCCCCGGTCTCCACCATTCTTCCTACCTCCCGCTCGAATCTAACCCAGTCTGTATGTCTGCGGGGTTCCGTTCGGGTTCCGCTTTGTCTCCTTCGGCCCCTACTGTGAACATAATAGGTCGGTGGTCCGACGTTATCACCCCCTCTTGCACCCTCCAGTTACTAATTAGCCTACCCATACTCCCCAGGCTCAGGGTCACGTCAATGACCTCTTGCCTGTTCCTAACTACAAAGGTGGGCTCATCCCCCCTATTCTCCACAAAAAGACCTATTCTCACCAAATCCTCCATCCACCCGGCTGCTCGCCGGGTCGGTTTACGTTCGACAACCCCCACGCTAGGTGGTGGGCATTCGCGTCGGCTCCGACCACTAGCAGCTTCCCTGTTGTCCGGCAGTGGGCGCAGAGATTTTCAAGCTCCGCTGGTACGCCATCCTCCTCCATCGCTCTGTACCACGACGCCACGACGACCTCCTTGACCTCTTGATTTTGCAGGGTTGCCCTGAAACTGACCGCAATGAGATCCTTGGTTCCGAAGGAGCGCAACTGTATCGGGTTAAAATTCGCCAACACAGCCACACATGCTCTCGGAGCCAGGTCTCCCTCAGTATAAAAATTCTTATAATCCTTATTTCTAAGATAACATACCCTGTTCCCTGAGACATATGGCTCCTGGAACAGGCCCACCTCAAAACTTACCCTACTCATCAGGACCGCTACATCCTCAGCCGCGGTCCTACTGTGCTGCAAGTTAGCCTGGACGCACCTCACTTCGGCGAGCCCAGCAACAGGCTCCATATGGGGGATCACGGTCCCCTTCGACATCACTAAGCCCGATACCATCGCCCTTATTCGGCTAGGAATCGGTAGGTCCGGTAGCCTACAAATCACCAAATTTCTGGTTTTCCCCTCCTCCTGTAATAACTCCACGATCCTCCCCGCCTCCTCGGCCGTTTCACAGGTGAGTACAAAGATCTTACTGTCATGTACCAGACCCGTGTTGACCAGAACCGTTACTTTACGGTAGATTCTTCTGACCCACAACTCCCTTGTCTGTTACAGCAACTGTCTAACATCGATGAAAGCTGACCGTATACTCGGTAATCACGGCCGTGTCAGGCGGTTAGTCCAACAGTGTGTTTACGGTAGTGGCGAACCGAATTTTGGATATTATACGGTAACGTCAGCAGAAAAAAAAACGGTAAAATTCTACTGTCATGATGGTTGCATCAACGGTTACTCAACGGTAAAACAGGTATCTCTACTCGGTTAAGAAATACCGTCTTGAGTCTGGTGTCAACCGTGACATAACGGTACATGCTACCGTTATTAAGCTCGTATGTCCGATTAACTCTATCTTTATTCCAAGTTTTAGCCCGAAACTTGCCGTGAATTAACGGTTTTTCTCAAATTGATCCGCGATTTATTTGTTTTTCCCCGTTTCAGTAGCGAATGATCGCGTCTTGTCCACTTCAGCCACGTATTTTCTCGAGTTGAGCTCTTTATCTACATTAAGGGATATGTATATCTTTAAGCAGACGTCTGATCCAGGATTTCCTCAAGGGGGGGGGGGAGCTTGGGGAAATTGCGTCCTTCGCTCTACTAAAAATGACTCAACAGCGATTTACTACCTAGAAATAGCTATTCTCACCATAAAAACGGCTAAACTGACCATAATCGCGCCCCAAAATAGCAAAACTGGCGATTTATGCCTTATTTGAAAACGGCTAAACTGCGACTAATTATGTCCTAAAAAGAGGCAATTAGGTACCTCTCTAAAATTGGCCAAACTGACTCCAAGTGCAAAAAATTGGCTAAACTGACGGTTCGCGCCCTGAATATGCCTAAACTGATGATTCCTGCCCTGAAGGCTGCAAAATCGACCATTTGCGCGCCAATGATGGTCAAAATATAAACTTCATGGGACTAATTGCACGCTGAAAACAGCCAAACTTGTGGATACGCCGCTTTAAAGATAGCCAAACTGACTTTACGAGCTCCAAAAATGTTTAACTGACGACATTCTTGCCCTGAACGTGCTTAAATAAATTATTATTTCAGCCCTGAAAATGGTAAAATCGACCAGTCTTTCGCCAAAAATAGCCAAACTGACTATTCTCGCCTTGGTATGACGTCCTATTCGCTTTTAAATGAAAAAAAAAAAAAAAAATCATTGACTCTGCGCCCTAAAATTGGTCAAACTGGCTATACAAGCCGTACAATTGGCAAAACTGGCTCTACGCTTCCTAAAAGTAGCTCAACTGGTGATTCGCGCCTTGAAAATATCACGCTGATTATTCATACCCTAGAAATGGTAATATACTGGCAGTTTGACATATTCATTCCCTGAAATTGGTAAAACTGACTCTACATGTATTATAATGTGGCCTATTTTACCGGCCTAAATGTGGCGCTTATTTACCGGCTAGGCCTATTTACCGGCGCTTCATCCCTCGTGCCGCCGAAATCCAAGCTATATTACACGATCTCACAAAAGGAGACAAAAAACAAGACTCCCAAACAAAACACAGACAAGCAAAACCTCCATAGCACAAGCAGCATTACTCGCTCATCCGGCGTCGTTACCGCTAGTTTTGATGGTCGACACATCGGATGTCGCTGTTGGAGCCGTAATGCATCAAGCCAGGAATGGAAATCCGGAGCCCCTCGGTTTTTTCTCAAAAAAACTCTCTAACGCTCAAAAGAAGTACAGCTCGTATGATCGCGAACTGTTGGCCATATACGAGGCAATAAAATATTTCCGGTTCATAATTGAAGGCAGTCCTTTCGTCATTTATACTGACCACAAGCCTCTAGTTTATGCTTTTCGTCAAAATCCTGATAAAGCAACTCCTCGTCAATTCCGATCCGGTACTCTCGCGGAAAAGACAATGTCGTTGCTGATTTTTTATCGAGAATTGAAGCGATCAACCTCATCGACTTTAAAGAATTTCAACAATTGCAAGAAGAGGATAACGAATTGAAGAGGGCCCTTCAAGGAAAATACCCGTCTCTACAACTTAAGAAAGTTACCGGGGTAGGCGGAGTGGACATTTACTGCGACACAAGAAACAGACCTTTCGTCCCCCTTACCCTTGGAAAAAAATTTTTCGACAAATTTCATGGCCTAGCGCATCCTGGAATCCGGAGAAGCCAAAAATTGATCATGGAAAAATTCGTCTGGCCCAGTATCAACAAAGATTGTCGACATTGGGCCCGAACTTGTCTACCATGTCAGCAAAATAAAGTCACGCGACATGTCAAAAGTCCACTTCAACACATTGCACTATCCGAAAATCGTTTTCAGCGTCGCGGACGGGAATAACTAGGTGGGCCGGTGGTTTCGATCGAATGAGAAATACCGAGGTGGTGGTTTTTTTTTTTAATATTTGCTCGTTTATCGGTGAGTGATGGATTCGTAATACTGGGGTAGCGCGTGAGAAGTTCTGTGAAAACGTCGTTCCTGGCTACCGTAGTAATGGTTTCGTGGCTGGACTTGAGGATTTCGGCTGTTGCTTTACTCTTTGTGACTGGGTCTACTAGTTTTTTGTGGTGGAGGTCGATTATGAGATTGAAATGTATGATGAAGTCAGCTCCGATGATAGGCTTATCAACATCAGCTATAACGAAAGACCAGTTGAATTGTCGGCGTAGTCCTAGAGTGAAGGTAATCATTTTGTAGCCGTAAGTGTCGATTTTGGTGCCGTTGGCAGCGTACAACGCAATTTTTTGTTTATTTTTGCGGTCCTGATGGGTTGGGGGGCATACAGATCCATCGGCTCCAGTGTCGATCAGGAATTTCAATTTTGTCGAGAAATCATAAAGAAAGAAGAAGACGTTCGTTTTCTACTTTAAATTCTGTTAATTTATTGGACAAATCGTCTATTTTTGCTTCTATAGTTGGTTGACGGAGGTGGGGGGCTTGTCTGAAGTATGGCCTGAAATAAGTAAGACTTCTGACATGGTAACTTGAACAATTTTATCCGCCATCTCCGCTAATTTTGACAAATTTCCATCGCTAACCGATAGAGCCCGCGGCTACAATTGAGAATACACGCTTGTAATTCAAGGTTGTACAAGTAAAAAAAAAAACATCGCGGCTGATATCGACAAAAAAAACGCTAATTCGGATTAAAATTGGGCCAAAATGGCAAATTCACAACTGAAATGGCGAAAAGATTTGCTAATTCACTGCAAAACTATCAGAAAACGCTATTTAACAGCTGATATGGAGAAAAATCACTAATTCGCGGATAAAGTAGAGGAAAAACGCTATTTCGCGGATACGAAAATGAAGAATATCACCAATTCCCGGCTGAAATTGAGAAAACGCAAATCCGTATAGCTTCTGAAAGATTCGAGGCTCAAACTGAGAACCAGCGCTAAGCCAAAGCAGAAAGTAGAAAAAAAAATGCATATGCGGGCCTAAAATCTAAAAAACAACACGGCTAAAATTGAAAAAATATATTAATTAGGGCGGCTAGCATTAAGAAAAACACTATTTTTCAACTCAAACTGAGAAAAAGTGCTAATTCGCTACTAAAAATGAAATCTGTGGCTGAAAATGAGGAAAACGACAATTCGTGGCTGAAACTGAGAAAAAGCGCTAACCCGTGGCCAAAATTGGGGGAAATCACTAAAAGTTCGAGGCCAAAACTAAACAATAAACGCTAATCCATAGCAAAAATTAAAGGAAAGAAATGCCAATGTGGGACTGAAATGTGAAAAAATAATTAAATAAACTATAAAAAAAAAATAAACAACAACAAAAAACAAAAAAACGCAGCTAATATTGAAAACATTCACTAGTTAGCCCGGCATAATTAAATAAAAACTCTAGTATTCAGCTCAAATAGGGAAAAAGTGCTATTCCCGGCTAAAAATTGAGGAAAACGCCAACTCGTGGCTAAAATTGAGAAAATTCGCGAATTCACTGGCTAAAAACGCTTCTACGCAGCTAAAAGTGAAAAAAGCGCTAATTGGCGGCTAAAATTGAGGGGACAAATTTCGGATAAAGTGTTCAAGAATTTCTAATTCCGCCATCTCGTGTTCTGAGGGCAACTTTGTGACTGAAATTGAGAAAAACGGCAAATTCATGGCTATAAGAAGAAAAAAAAAAAACACTAATTCACGGCTAGAACTGAGAAGAAGCGCTAATCCATAGTTAAAATTTAAAAAATGCTGATGCGGTGCTAAAATGGAGAAGAACCCGCTAATTTGCAGCTAATATTGAGATAATCAGTAATTATTCTGACTAAAATTAAGAGAAAGGTTAATTTTCAGCCTGAATTGAAAAAAGTGCTAATACGCTGCCAAAAATGGAAAAATTGCCAATGTGCACTTAAAATATCGGAAAACGCCAATTCGTGGCAAAAATGAACACACGGGTTAGAAACGTTACTACGCTGCTAAAATTACGAAAAAGCGCTAATTCGCGGCTGAAATATAGGGGAATCACTAATTCACGGCTAAAATAGAGAAAATTTGCGGCTTCCTCGGTCAACTTTGTGGCTAAAATTGAGAAAAAGCGCCAATTTATGACCATGGGTGAAAAACCGGCAAATTGCGGCTAAAACTGAGAAAAATACGCTGATCCGTAGCGTATGGTTATGGTGAACAAGAAAATGCTAATTTTTCGTAAACATTTAGAAAAACCCGCTATTTTGCGGCTAATATTGAGTAGGTAAATGCTAATTTCAGTTCAAACCGAGTAAAGTGCTAATTCTCTGGTTCCTTCTAGAAAAAATCGCTAATTTGTGAAAATTGTGAAAAACGCCAACTCGAGAAAAAGTTAAGAAACATCGCTGATTCACAGGATAAAAAAACTACTTTGCTGCTAAAGTTGAGAAAAAGCGCGTGTTTATGTCTATAAGGTGGGGAGGGGTGGGAATACCCCACTAATCCGCGGCTAATTTGCGGCGAAAAGCGCTAATTTGCTGGTAAAGTTGACAAAAAGCACTCATTCGCGGCTAAAATGGAGAAATTCGTGGATTAAACTTGGCATAAGCGCTGTTTGGCGGATAGGTTGGGGAAATAGCGGTGATTTGCCTAAAACAAGGAAAAGGCCTTGGCTACAATTAGGAAAAGGCCTTCGCGGTTACCAATAGAGGTTTGTAATAGGTATGTATAATTAGAGACTTTTAGGGGCGTCTTGAAGGTTTCCGCCCCGGGCCCCTATACGTGTAGGTCCGCCAGTGGCCCCACCCATCAACGGATGTTGCGTGTTTGATCGGTGGGGAGCTTAGCTGCTTACTGCTTGGGTTTCCTAGGAAGGCGCAAGGCGTGCCGTAATGTTGCGGCCGACGGCCGATGTCATCGCTAAAAACGTTCCCTTACAAATGCGCCGTCTGCGATCGCACCTCCCAGGGTAGTGATGCCCGGTGCGGACCGCACACGCCGCACGCCCCTTGCTATGCCTGTGCCTGAAGGCTACTTCATGGGGGTACTGATGAAAGATTCGTCTGGCGGCGCCAAATGCCTAAGGCCGGCCTTGACTACATTAAATATGTATACATATGCCAAAGCCCTCGCACAGTAAGAGAGGAGCAAATCCCCCCCTGGATGTTAGCAAAAATCATCTTTCCCCCCCCCCCCTGGCTGCGTCAATTGGAGTCAAGTCGCCTCCAACCCCCTCCTGATAGACGCCACCTCCTGTGGCGTCCTCACGTCCTGTGTGACACAACCACATAAAGCTTGTGTAATAGAGCTTGTGTACGGGCCTTTAGCAATGCTCCATTCGTAATCTAAACATAATTGTATATAAATACAAAATTTTGGTTGCGGTAGGTTGGGGGGGGGATTTCAGAATCCTGCTCCCCCCAATGCAGAATGGCTTCCGCCGCCACTGTGTACAGTCAACGTTTCTGGTGTAAATATTCTCAAGACATGTTCATCGAGAGAAAAAAAAAAAAGTTGTTAAAGTCTTCCGCGTAGTCATACCGTCGTGAATTCGCGCATCACACTACACTCTAACCTGCGGCGACAGTTTATGCAATTTTAAAAATTTTCTCACCGCCAACAAATCACGCACGATTATCACGCGAGGAATCTCCCAACACACTTTATAGAGAACCTATTCTCGGACTCGATCTTGAAGGGAGGCGCGGGTTAACCGCCAGTTGATTTATTGGGATTGAAATAATGCCGAGGAAAGAAATGTATTTTCTAATTCTATGGGAGTTCACAGGGGGCACGGAATAGATTACCGAGAGATGGAAAAGAATGGACGCGTGAGTGTGAGTATCCCAAAGGAACCCAATGGGTAGGCGTGGAAATCCTTTTAAGACTTCTAACCAACCGCCTTTCACGAGTTCGAAATACTGTTTTTGTTCCTTTTTTTCTTTTTTTTTTTTCTTCTTACAAATTTCAGTGCCATAGAGAAGAGAGGCGGGAGAAAGAGTGAGAGAACTCGCGAACAGTTTTTCTTTCTTTTTCTTCTTCGACACGAAAAGGAGGCGGGAAGAGTTCACGAGGTAATTGTACAATAGGCGAACCTCCTTTTTTTTTGTACCTCAAAGATCCTCGCTATTTATGTGTATGTGTGAGAGGGAGTGAGGATGAAAAAAGAGGACAAGCAGAAGGGAGAAAAAGATAGCGAGAGGAAAACATTCGTGTTCGCGTGAAGCGATGGAAAGCGCTAGCGGGGTCCTTTTTTTTTTACGAAACGATATTACTGTAAGATTTAGAAATGAGCAAGGCTGTTTGAGGTCTACCGGTGTCTCGAGCAGTTAAAAATTGCAAAATTTCCTTTTACTTTAATAAAATAACTGCAATAATTATTCCTGCACTGAGATGCAGGATGTTCAATCTGTTGCTTTGCTCAACCGATGCAGAAAATCAAGGCGTAAAATTACCGTTCATACTGTCGATAAATCGCATTCGTCGGAGATGAATTGCGGGTGTTTAAGCCTAAGTTTATTGGCTAAATGTGACTAATCATATGATTATAGTTCAGTCACAGAATAAACTTTCTGAAGTTGAGTACAATCCCCATGTACATAATATTTTGGAAATGTTCTTTTCATATTAATTCGCAAAAAAAACTGCAGCCCTTTCCCTTTTCTCTAAAACTTTATTAAAGCGCTCACTGGCAGGGCTGGGCAGTAATTGAATTACATGTATTTGAATTACGTAATTCAATTACAAATAGTAATTGGTAATTTGTAATTGATAACAACACGCCATTGTAATTGATACTTTGTAATTAAAAGCACTTTTTCGAAGTAATTTGTAATTAACAATTACCAATTACATTTCCATCTTCCGAGCCAATATTACTTCGAAAACTCAGTGGGTAATATTTTGCGCCTTACTTGGACCTTTTGGAAGAGGTTTTTGAATGAAATTCTCTGAAAAAAGAGTTTCAAAGCAATTATGACACGAGCGATATCCTCGTGCTTAGGGTTGCCAATTTGAAATTTGAGAAAAGCGGTACAAAAGTTTTTAAAGATCAAAACCCCAAACCAGTGGCGTAAGTAGGAATTTGTCTTGGGGGGGGGGGGGAGAATCAGATTGAAATCTCGTAAGGTTGAAAGGAGGCGGGTAATTTCACATTTTAGTCATCATTCCACCCAGCCAGCACACTCTTGAAACTGGACATCTTACTGGCCTCATCATAGCCTCAATCTCTCAGTTAAGGGGGAGTTGCACATGTGTTTCCTCGACCCCCCTCCTATAATACCTCGCCTACTCCGCGTTACGGAAATTACCGCCGTATTTCTGCACCAATCGTGGACTTCAAGGGCTCATTTAAATCTTCAGAAAATTCCGCACAAGCGTACGATCTTCCTTTTTCATATTTCATCCCTAAAATAACTGTAAAACGCACACAAACTTTTACCTTGAAAATTCACACTCTTTCGACGACTTATTTAGGAAAGCAAGATCGTACGCTTGTGCGAAATTTTCTGAAGATTTAAATGAGCCCTTGAAATCCAAGATTGGTGCAGAAATACGGCGGTAATTTCCGTAACGCGGAGTAGGCGAGGTATGATAGGAGGGGGGTCGAGGAAACACATGTACAACTCCCCCTTAAAGGGCGATTTTTGGATTCTACTCGCAAATTAGCGCTTTTCTCAATTTTGGCCGAGTGTATCGTTCTTCTCAATTTCAGCCGCAGATTAGCGGTTTTGCCCCACCCCCTTCCATAGCCATGAATTTGCGCATTTTCTCAACTTTAGCAGCAAAGTATCGTTTTTATCCTGAGAGCGATGTTACTTAGTTATCCACGTTTTCCTCAATTTCAACAGCATATTACCGATTTTTTAATCTTTTTACCAGGGGATTAGCACTTTTCTCAGTTTCAGCTGGAAATCAACGTTTTTCTTTAGTGTTTTCCTCAACATTAGCCGCAAAATAGGAGGACTTTTCACGAATTACAATGTTTTTGTTTCACCATACGCAATGCATGAGCGATTTTCCTCAGTTTACTCGGGAATTAGAGGGTTTCTTCACCTATTGCCACAAATTGGCTTTTTTTCCAATTTCAGCCTGAAAAGCTGCCTTCAGAATCCGCAAATTGGCGTATATTCAGTTTTTGGTGCAAATAAGAATTTTTCTCAATTTCAACCGCGAATTAGCGCTTTTTTTAAATTGTAGCGGCGACGTGTCGTGGCGTTTCAAACCTGTGAATTAGCGAATTTTCTCAATTTCAGTCACAAATTGGCGTCTGGCGCAATTTCAGCTGTAAATTGGCGATTTTTTCCATTCTTAGCCACGAATTAGCAATTTTCTCAATTTTTAGGCTTAAAATCAACCTTTCTCTTAATTTTGACCAGGCTGATTATTTCATTTTCTAAATATTACCCACAAATTAGCGGGTTTTCACAGTATACCACCGCATTAGCAATTTTATAAAACTTTTATAGATATAGATTATTGCTTCTTTTCAGTTCTAGCCGTGAATTAGCGTAATTTTTAACATTGTACTATAGCCATGCATGAAATTGCCATTTTTCTGATTTTAGCCACAAAAATGCCTTCAGAAGGTACGAATTTAAATTATAAATGTAAATTTTGTTTTTTTTTTCAAACCAAAAAATGTACATCTATCCATCATTTTCTGTCAAAAAATCAACATTTTTAAATTATAAATTTCACTACACTTAATTCGTGAATTATTGATGTTTCTCAATTTTAAGCGAATTTTCGCTTTTTCTAAATTTTAGCAGCGTGGTAGCATCTCCATGCAACCCGTGCATTATCTACTGAATTTTGTCAATTTTTCCCAAGAATCGGCGTTTGACTCAATTTAAGCTGCAAATCAACAATTTTTCCCATTTTTAACTGAGAATTAGCCCTTTTACCCCAATTTGAACTGAAAATTAACGTTTTTCTTAATTTTAGCTGCGCTAATTGGTAATTTTTTCAATTTTTGCCGCGAATTAGTGGTTTTGTTCATTTTGTATCCGCGAATTAACGTTTTTCCATAACTCTATATCTGCAAATTGCAAATTAGCGATTTTTCCCAATTTCAGTGTGAAATAGCGTTTTGTGCTAATTTTGCGTCCATTCAGCATCCTATTCCCTTTTTCATACGCGAATGGGCGATTTTACGCCATTTCAGTTGTAAATTTGCCATTTTTGGCCAAAGCGTCTTTTATTTGTCAATATTATAGCGTCTTTTCTCAACTTAACACAAAACTTTTTGCGTTGATTTTTACAATTTATTCGTAGAATGGCCTCCATGTACCGGAAATCAGCGATTTTTTTCTTAATTTTAGTCTGGACGTTGCATCGCGAGACCACGAATCAGCCATTAGCGAATTAGCCAAATTAGCAAAACCATGACTATCCGGGGTTCCCCGTGACAGTTCGCAGGCTGGGATGTGAGGCAAAATTAGCCAAATTAGCAAATTTGACCCCGGACATTTCGCAACCCTGCTCATGCGACGCGTTTGGCATCTTGGGGCTATGCTGTTCCTGCTTCCTATCTTAAAGATCTGTTCTGACGTTCGATTGTTGGCTGGACGCACTAAAAAAATGACAGTGAACAAGAGCAAGACGCTTGCGTGTTCCACAAATCCAGCTCTTGGGTAATTGGCAATTGAAAAAGTAATTCAATTACAGTAATTGTAATTTGTAATTATTCGTGGAAGTGAAAAGTAATTGGTAATTTGTAATTAATCCGCTTTTTTGGAAGTAATTTGTAATTTGTAATTAATTACTCAAAAAGCTGTAATTTGCCCACCCCTGCTCATTGGTAGACGTGTTAGAGTGGGGGGGGGGGAGACAATATGATGAATTACAAAGCGTCAATGGGGGTCATGGCTATTGGCGATTCAGATTAACCAAATGCGCTTTTGTGGCTGACCCATCGAAGTAGGAAGAGCGGTATACTCTCCACACCACGGTTTTGGAGTCAGTAACTTATCCTACAACTGGGCTGTACATTATTTTTCCAAATTTATAAAAAAATCGAGATTTTGTTTGTCTGATTTTTGGGTTACGAGGTGAAATCTAAAAAAAAAAGGTTAACGACGCGAATTGTAGATTTAGTACCCGAGTAAAATCCATTTTTCAAAATTAAAATCGGACCATTTTTGGAGCCGTGAGGAGTGCCGCAGCAGCGCCTATATTCCCTCTCACTTGCACACTTGTCATCCCCTTTCGCCTTAATGCGCAATCTTCGGAGGAGTAACTCGGGGGATCTAAAAAATGAAATATTTTGTAAGGAAGGAGATTCCCTGCCTCTATCACTGAAAATGCGTTGAAAACTGGGCAATCTCATTGAACGACAAAAAGGCAGTGTGTTGTTCGAAAGGATAAGTTTTGGTTTTTAAAACTTCTCCGGAGATTTCATCCCTTATTCCCTTAGGGCGAGGGTGTGTTAGACATTTTTTTTGTACCGATACAAACGAGGGACTCTTTATTGAAGGGTATAGAGCGAGTTTCCCCCCCGTTAAAAGCCTTTGAACCCTGTTCTATCGTGTTAATGCATTTCTTTTAGCGTGAGAGGTGGCGGGGAGAGGACTTTATAATTAAGACTCATGAGCACAGACCACATTTTTAAAAAAAAATATAGCGCAGTATGTTAAAGGCTGGAATTAAGGGGGTGTGGGAGGACCTACGGAGGTAGGCATTCATAATAGTTAGTTTTTATAAGAAGGTAACAATATTTTTATAAATCTACAAATTAAAAAATGAAGATCATCCTTTTAAATTAGCGTCTCGTGCACGTGATGAGCACTATCTTCGCTGATCCCGCACCCTCCATTTGCGGTAGCCTAGGCGAGAAGGGGAGTGACAAAAAAAAAAAAAAAAAAAAAAAAAAGGAACGCCAACTGGGCACGCTAAGGAATCTTTAATGATGAAAAAGTCAGTCCAACAAGTTGATTAACTCCAGAAGCCCTTGCCAGACAAGATACGAAGGTTGGCCGAGATAACGGTGAGGGGGGGAAAAAAAGAGTGGAGGGAGATGATTGGGGGTGTAGAAATGACCACGATGTTCCGCAACATTAGCATAGTCTGGCACGACAGTTCTAAGAAAAAGCTTCTTTCCTACCCTTCTCAGAGAAGAGGTGGCCCTTCTCAAGAAACGAAGAAACCTTTACAGCAGCGATCACGGGGCAAAATAATTATACGAAAAAAAGAAGTAGTTGGATGTCAACGCGAAGCGTTGCCAAGACAACGCTGCTAATTAAAAAAATAAAATAAAAAAAAATCAAAATGCCTGGTTCTTGGATATCTAGGTATATAAAGTGTGTTTTCAGACTCTGGTCCCCAAGGCAGTGATTTTAAGAGGAAGTAATTAACCGTCCCCCTCTTCAAGTCTGTCGAGGGGGTGTCCGAATGCTGATGCCGCCCCCTTAGTCACTTCTACAGTTTCTTTTGTTATCAAAAAGAGTAAATGGAGTGTAGATAAATCCATTCCTCTCCCCCTTTTCAAAACACCCTCCTGTTTTTTGGCAAAAGTTATAATAAAACTCGGGTGATCCTTTCAAATCGTACCGTCGCCCTTTTTGGTCCACCCCGGTGCAGCAACCACTCTTGCAAAATGATCTTTATACGCCCTATGAAAACAATTTTTTTTTTTTTTTTATACCTAATTGAGACGTTCTCTTTTTCTTTTTAAAACGTATAAAGACGCTCGCGGTCTTCAAAAAATTAATTCGCCCTCCTCATCACCCTTTTTCACCGGAAAACCGCCGACTAACTTCCTGAACATCTGTCTTTGACTGTGACTGGGTGAGGTGGAGGAGGAACTTCTCGTGTACACTGGAGGCTGTCTTAATTTTTAAAGTCGAATTAAGATGAACTGTACGATGGGTTGATGAGGTAGTGGGGGAGGGGGTTTTCAGGAAAAGACTTAATAACCATTAAAATAATGCGTTATTCTGATCCGGTTGACAAGCCTTGTATAAAAGGGCGTGTGTGTAAAATCCTATACAGCGTCTCTTCGGGTTGGCTAATTACATAAAATGTCCTTTTTATTGTTCAAGACCCGTCACATTGTTCTCAACGGGGTGACTAGCTCTCGTCATTCTATTTCTGAAATGATAAATCACTCATTTTTTTTTTAAAGGTCCTTTTAAAAAAAGAGATTCTATTGTTGCACAAGTTTCAAACTTAAGTTGAATGGGACCTGACAAGGCTCGTGGGGAGGATGGCGAAGGATGTCCTATTTGGTTGCTGTTCAACGTGGCGGGGGTCGGGCAGGTTATCTTTTCGGAGGATCATTTTTTTTTTTTTTTTTCAAAATAATTAATCCATAAACTTCAACCCCACCCGCCGCCCAAAACAAGAACTTTCAACGTTTTTCACTTGTTAACAGTATGTTAAAGTAAATAAAAACTGTTTTTTAAAAATATATCGTATTACGATGACACTGCTGTGAATTTTTCTAATGCAAAAGTCGGCCAAAAGTGCCAGCCTTGGAAATTAAATGCGCCCCAGGGCAAATATTTCACCGGTGCCCCGCATGAAGTCACCGTTCATATCAAGACGCGATTTGGCGTTTTCTCCACATTAACCGCGAATTAGCGTTTTTTCTTTTTTTCAACACAACAGCGCTAATCTTCTCAATGTCATCGTTGAATCAAATATTTTTCCCCATTTTAGCCGTTTAATAAGCGATTTTTCTCCATATTAGCCGCGAATTGCCGATTTTCTCAATTTTGCTTTGAGTTAGCGATTTTAATCAATTTTTGCCGCGAGTTAGCGCTTTCTGCTAATTGGCCACAATAACTTGCTTCCTGAAACCACGACTTGCCATTTTCTGAATTTTCTGTGAATTATCAAATTTTCCCAAATTAAACACTCAATTAGCCATTGATTTTGCCCATACATTAGCGTTTTTAATCATTTTAGCCGCTAAAATTATATACTTTTCTACAGTTCAGCCCCGAATTATAGTTTCTCCCCCATTTTCGTCGCGATTTACCTAAAGCTTTTGTACTTGCGGCAGTGGATTAGCAATTTTTTTTTTTTTTCACTTTTTGGCACAAAGTTACTTTCAGAAGCCGCGAGTATGACGTTTTCTCCGTTCAAACCGCGAATTGGCGTTTTTTCCTTACTTCAGAACTTCTTCTCAATTTTATAGGCACGAATTAGCGTTTTTTCTAAATTTTTGCGGTGATTACGAGTTTTCCATAATTTTAACAGCTATATTGGGCCGTTTTTCTCAATTTTATCCATGAATTAGCACTTTTTCTTCATTTTAGCTTCGAATTTAGCAATTTTTTTTTCGCTTTTAGCTATGAATTAGCGCTTTTTCTCAGTTCAAGCCACGAACTTGCCTTTATCCGAGAATTGTCGTTTCCGTACTTCTTATAGCCTCTAATTATAGCGCTTTTTATGTACTATATCCGCCAAAGCTTTATTGAGGAAACATTGCTCGTTCAACGTAGAGTTGAGCAAAATCACTCATTTGCGGCTAAAATTGAGAAATAGAGCTCATTCACGCGGGTAAAGTTGAGGAAAAACTGTTCTTTTGCGGCTGAACTTGACAGAACGCACCAATTCGCGGTTAGGTGATGCCCATAGTGCTGGCCGTAATTGAAATAGTAAATCAAAAATGCGTTATTTCACGGTTTTTGAGACCTTTTCATGGCTAAATGAAGAAAATGGCTAGTTCATTGAGAAAAAGCACTCAATTTGAGCTAAAGTTAAGGAAAACGTCAATTTGAGGCTAAAAACAGTGCTCATTCACGAGTAAAATCGGGGAAAAACTCTGTGTAACTACTCTTGAGAAAAACTGGATCCATGCCTGATAGATATGGCGAATGAGCAGACTACGGCTTTGGCACCCTCGACTCGGCATGGCCGAGTACGGGCTCACTGATTGATTGATTGATATGAGCAGCTTCACTGGCGAAACTATCAGATTCACCGTTGCAACTGGATCTGGAGGTGAGAATCGCGTCAATTCACGGTCATGCATCAAAGACTAAATTTG